>BJBW01008799.1:0-35970 GCA_004320125.1 Scolopax mira
TGAGGCCCCTTCCCTGGAGACATTCAAAGTGAGGCTCAATGAGGCCCTGGGCAACCTGGTCTAGTTGGAGGTGTCCCTGTGACTGCAGGGGAGTTGGACTAGATGACCTTTGAAGGTCCTTTCCAACCCAGATGATTCTATGATTCTATGATCTTAAAGGTCCCTTCCAATCTAGACAATGCTATGATTCTATGTGAAAATCTTTGTGAGTTTGTCTTCTGCAGACTGTCCAGATACAGCTGCAAAAGCACACTGGTCCATCAGCACCCTTTCCTTATATGCCTCATATCTAACCTACCTACGTAGCAGCTCCAAGTTAGTTTCTGAAAACAGCAAAGCTCTACACTGACCATCATTGCTGCTTCCTGGTACAGTCTGTCCACATGGTCTGTCCCATGGGCTTCACACCATTTTCAGCCCATGATCAAGTCTTCACACTCTGTTTCATGACCTCATACAGCTGATGTAGATATCTTGTGGCTGCACAGAAGACTTCACTCTCAAGATTGTCTATTGATCATCATTTGTGAGCCCTGCTGTTCCCACTATTGCTCTCCCATTAATTGTTCCAAGCTACACAGAGAAATTCGCTGTTTTTTCTGCTCTCCCCGTAAGTCACCACCTCCTTCTCATGAGCTGGCAGATGATTGAAACTGATATGAGATTTTCAAAGCATTGAAATAATATTTAGCACTCTAATTATGTTTTTGTAGGTGCTAGTAATAATAATGTAATATTGATTCATCAGATTTCAGGCTGGAAAACTCAGCAAGTAAGCAAGATTGGGAAATGCAAAATAATTTTTAAAGGCGCCCCCTTCTCCTAGCCTCTAATAAAATACTAACTAAAAAATTGTGATTGTGGAGCAACAGTGAATATTTCCACACATTCTTCCCTAAATGAAAACTTTAAAAAGCAAGATATAGATTGGTATATGGCAGAATTATGCTAGAGCAATGTTCCAGCAAGGAAAAAAAATAAACATTGAAAACAATTCATACTAAGTTAGAATATAAGGAGAGCTGAAAGAAGTCCTGTCCCTCCCAGCTTTATGAGGTGCATGTGGGATGGTGGCATAAACTCAGAGGTGAGCATGCAGTGCTGCAGACCAGAAGAATGAGGTCTGAATTGCTGCCTTGTTGGCTGTATTTCTTTCTTTGGAGTCCTTGCGAGTGTTTAATTTATTTTCCTGTGGCTGCTCCTGTGGAATAGGTTAGCTATTCATAGCCATTGAGATCTATCGGGCAGGAAGGACACTGGGCTAGAGGAAATTTGCATTAGTCAGTATGGTTGAGGGTTCATGCAAGTTCTGCAACTGAGAATATGACTCTATTTAGCGAGGCTGCAAAACCTCAGAAATTGGTTAATATTCTTTCCATCGTACACATCTATTCCCTCTCTGCTGGAGGTGCTGAGGCAGTCCTTCCACTGAACATCAGCTGACAACATAAGATGTGCTTTAAAGATATCGTGGACAGCTTAGCTTTGGGTTTCAGACATAATCAACGGGAAGAGGAGCTGAGGGATGTCTAAAAGGTCACCGAAAGAAAGGCCATTGCATCCCTGTTTTAACAGCCACCAGCTGCACGGGCGGGATGGAGAGAGACCAACTATGGAGGTCCATGTGAAGCAGCACATGGGGCACAGGGAGCTCAGCTCCTCACCTGAGGCAGCTCTGTCATTGCCATCGCCCGGCTCATGGCTGAGCAGGTCCGGCTGCCGGCGGAGTTAGTATTCCCCAGGCCTGCACGGTTCTCTTCCTTCATGCTCTCTAATGGATAAATGCCAACACGATGCAGCAGATAAACATGCGCTATCAGTACCATTGACACTGAAGATCAGGCATTCATACTTAAGGCTTATTTTCCTCATTTGCTTACTTACTCAGCTACAGAAAGAAAAGAAAAGGGAAGTGGTGCAAGAGGCAAAGTGCTCTTTTTTGAGGAATAGTGGCAGTAATAACATCAGCCTAGTTATTGAACGGTTCAAAGCTGTCAGAAGCTAATCATTTCCTGTTGTTTTTGATGGTGAATTGGGAAGGCAATCTATTCCCCCTTCTAGTCTCTTGTTCTTGAGAGATCTGATCCTTTCAGCAGAAAATTTCAGTGACAAAACTCATACAGACTTCAAAAAGATCAGATGCAGATGCTGATGGCGTCATAGAGGTAACATCCTGAAGCTGGGGTGGCCATTGTGTCTAACAGAAAATCAAGCAGCCATCTGACGAGCTATAAAGAGTCACCTCAATTGCCTTTTCCTAGAAGAGAGGCTGCAGTATGAAAATCCAAAAGCTGCTCAGCAGGTTCACCAGGGATCTAACATGCAGTTTGCAGAAGGAGTATGAGCTTGGCAGGGCTGATTTTTAAACAGATTTATGGTTTACTTGATTTTCCAAGTTCCGGTTAGTGCAGGAATCCATTGCTCAACTTTCTTCCTGACATTAAGTGCATGGACATCAGCAGTTTTCCTCCCGCACCGCCCTGTGCTTTTGTTCCTGCAGGCAGGCGGCACAGCGGGATACACAAAAATACTACTGTCTTGTTCTGTGAAGTACTCACTAAGGCAGGATGCTTATACATTTCACCTCACCACTGTAATAAGAAAACAGAGCAGACAAATATGGCTGGGAAAACCATGATGTGTACATAAACCCCAGTCTAAAACATAACTGCTCGGTCAGATCCTTTGAGAGCAATGACTTCAGCTCAATATCTCTGGTAACAGCATTCATCTCTGCACACACCTTCTAGCCTGTGGATGAGAGTGGGATTGGATGAATAAATGAGAGTGTCTTTCTTTTATATCAGGTATATATGAATAACTACAGAGCAAACTCTGCAGCCTAGTAGTCCAACATGAAATAGTATTGCTTCAGAAATCCTATATCTCGGTAAAAATTTTAGAATTTGGCTTCTCTCATTAGATGAAATACTCCAAATGTCAGCCTGGATGTGAGGCAACACCAGTAAAACTTTGGAGGCCTTCAACTGTGGAGTTTTATTTCTTATGAATATTGAACCAGGGAACTTGCAGAAATTGTGGTCTGAGTTTAAAGGGGGGAGAGACACAGATGGCTCCTGTGAAGTTGGTTGTTCTCCAAAAGTTTTGTTTCTATGCTAACTTTAAAAACGTATCTAGGATTTTATAAATAGGTATCATATGAAATGCAACATGGCCTGTGAAATTTAAGCAGCTCTTGGCCTAACCTCCAAAAGACTGATTTGGTTTAGCTAAACCCTGCCAAGTCAAGAGTTGATTTGAAGGCAATTACCAAGCCATATGTTGTCCTCTTCTTAACACAAACAGAAAACTTTTTTTATAACACAGCTCCTGCGCTGTCACGTGCTCCTTCCCAGGAAGACAGCCCAGTCTCACACGGGTGGTTGTTTCCCCTTTGGCTGTGCCCACCTCTGCTTGCAGACCTCACCATCCTGGCCAGTTCCCCTGCTCTCCTTTCAGAGCTGTTTTGAGTCTTGGCAGGCATGGCATCTTCCACATGTGGCAATCTCCGTGGGCAAGATGCCATGTGAGCCATTGCCTGTAGCTCAGGACGGGGGAAGCAGGAAGGTGTGATCATCAAAGGCAGCGACCATTGCTGTGTATGGACACATCCAGACATCGTAAGGTCCTGGGATGCAGTTCACATGCGAAGTATTAAAAAATGGTCGTGATGGTTAAGAGGGAACAAACTGGCCTATAGTCTGGAATAACCCAAAAAGGGAACATGGCTTTTCTTCTGCTACATGCTGAGCTTTAGTGACCATATATCACTAGCAGCAGCTAATAAAAGAAACATCATAATAGTTTTGTTAATATCTTGTGTCACTCTTGTGAACTCTCTGAACTCTGGTCAGTTCTCAGGAAACAGGCTGAGAATCCATGTCTCATGGAAAAAAAAAAATTAATTGGGAAAATGTTTTGACCAGTTACCTGTAGTCCGGGAATCTCAGATGGAGAGTTACTTTTCAGAAGTGCTTTTGACAACTGTTTTCTCCCCAGTGTAAAAAAACATGCTGAAAATGGTGGCATATGGCATTTATGCCTTTGGGGATTCATTACAACTCAGCTTATACTTCCTGCTGCAGATTCCTTCAGTAGTAAGCCAGTTGCTGAGAAAGGCCTTAGTGGGAACTCACGAGGTTTACAGGCATTTGCAAACCTATAGAAATTAGAGACACAAAGAAAGAAAAAGCTTGTAGTCCTTCCCTAGGGAGAAATGCAGTGTTGTTCTTCTCCACTGCTTTGTACAGCTGAGATTTTTATTGTTCATTCATTTGCAAAGAGACACATGTACTTTCCCATGAGGCCAGCAAGAATCCATAAAGCTTCTCAATACATACACCTTTCAAAAACGCCCATATTCTTATGCTTCCACAAGACCTCAGCAGGGGTCTTTCTGAAGTCTCATGCAAAATTCAAAATTATATTTAGCTACAGGATTGTTTCACTACAATGCACTTCTAGATTTCATCCAGTTGATGATAAAGGTGCAGATGCAGAACTTGGAGGGTTAAGCTCAGTCTTCATCAGATTTTCCGCCTGACCAGAAATAAGTTCCAATCTTAATCTTTTAATTTTTAAATTTGGATGATGATACTGCTGAATGACCTGCAAGTGCTCTGCAACCATGTTACAGGAATGGGCACAAATTTGGAGCATCTCTTATTGGTTCCATTCCTATCCCATCATATCATATTTTATCATATCATATCTTATCCAGTCCTACCCCATCCTAAATGCAAGGCTGTCCTTCCTTTTCAGATGACTGAATATGTCAATGGCAGTTCACTATCAGTAAGCATTACATTGTCTTTAGAATACACACTGATATATGTTAAAATATGATCTTAAGGGTCCCTTACAGCCTAGAAAATTCTGTGTTTCTATGACCCTAACATGTAAATAGGTTACAATGCCAGCTAAATAACTTATTCTAAATAATGTTCTATATAGGGACAGTATATTTTTAAATTTCTTCTACTATTTGAAAAATTCAAACAGTCTTCAATTGTCCTGCTGAATTTAAAACCAGATGCTTTCCAATATGCGTACTATTTTTCAAAGACTCTGAGTGTTAGTGAGGCTTTATCAATGAAACAAGTTAGGAAAATACATTATTTGGTCGATGTACTCTAGACAGATGGTGAGAGATAGCTACAGAGATATTTAAAGCAAGAAGCAAGGAAGGGCTATTCTGATCAAGTAGTGCAACTTTATGCATATCTGGAAGCACAGAATTTCACCTGATAATCCCTAAAGCAGAGGGAATTATTTTTCCTTATTATATTAGCAAACATTATTAGGCCTAAGAACCTCTGGTAGAATTTGTGCATATTTTTATGCAAGACTTTGCATCTCAATTTAAAGATGAGGCTCGCTTCCCTGCCGCCAGCCCATCACGCTGCTTCAGGTGAGCAGGCGGCAGGGCAGTGCACTTGGTGGGATAATTAGCACAAAATGCAAGAGTGCTTTCTCTTGGGTGCCACATCTTTCACTGGAGGAGCCTCTTCTGGGAGCTCAAAACCAGGCTTTCTTTGTCTCTCTTGCCTCTTTCCTCTCTCTACAACGCTGTCGATATGAAAATGCAATTTTTCTATGTTTGCTGCACTTGGAGTGCCCATTGTCTCATCGCCCTCTTGCCACTCCATGCACTTCACTGAAAGCCCTCCCTCATTCCTCCGGCACGGCTTCCCATGGTCCTGCAAACCAGGGCAACCAGGGAGATCCATTCGGGTAACGTCATGGTCCTGGGCCACCCTCCGGCCCCGCTGCTTGCAGGGGACCCCACACAGAAGCGTTTTTCTGCACCGCTGATGCATCATCTGGACACATCTGGAGTGCCAGCGGCAGCAGGCGACCCCCGGGGCCCGGCTGGGGGCACCTCGCTTGCCAAGGCTGGCTTAGTGGCAGATGATGAGCTAACCAATTAGATTTGGGGGCATTTTAAGTAAGGACTTAAGGTGACATGCAGTAATGCTTGGGGGAGGGGAGGAAAAGAAAATAATTAAATGATTCCAGGTTAGCAACGGAAATTGGCAAATTAAAATGGCTTTAAAATGCCACTTTTTCCACTGCCTGCAGGACGCTGTGTCCTGCTCTCCCATCCGTTTTACAGTAGAGTAATGCCATGGACTCCACTGTAGTTTTTCCTGATTTATGCTTGTCTGAGATAAAAACAAAGCCCAGTGTCTTTCCAAGTCATCCGTCTTTGTTTGTGGAGAACTACTTGTGAGAGAAACAGCTCAGCCATGCGTAAGGGGAAGTCATAATCTCACTGTAAGATCTGCAGTGGCACGTTGTATTATTATTAGCTCCTGAGTAGCCTCTTTTATAGCACAAATGAACTGAAACATACCTTCTTTTTTTTTTTTTTTCCCTCAGCTTTAGGGAAAGTTTTTTTTTTAAACCAGATCAAACTATGTCTATAATCTAGCATACTAGTTCTTCTATTTCGCTCATATTTTCACTCTGTATAAGAACTTGTGCTGTCCTGGTATATTTTCTGCAGTCAGTCTGAGCTGTGCCTGTTAAAATTGGAAAATACATTCCAAAGATGTGAAAGACCCTATTTCCAGAGACCTTGGTTTTATTCCTTTGCCAAGGTCCTGAGGCAGGTTACAGCCTTCGCTGTCTGCAAGATCAACTATAAAAGTTGTGAGCTTTTTAAGACAGGATCTGGTTTTACTGAATCACATTTTCTCCCTTGGTGTGTTTCTTTTGCTTCCATTTGCAAACATGGAAGAAGTATAAAATTATATATCTCGGGTATGTGCTATTCTAAATTGATGCTGTCTTAGGATGCACTCAAGAAGAAACCTTTTACTGCTGTACACAGTGCATGCACAAAGCTGCACCAAAAAAAAAAGATATTACAATGATTTAGGTTTCTTCTTTATTATGCTAGTGTACTTTGGGTTGAGTAATGAGCTGAAAAAAAGATATTATGTTTTATTTTATTTTAATTCAAATGAGTTTTCATAAATCCACCCTCAGAAAAGATAGAAAAATAGAGAAATCCTCCAGCATCATCTAAGTGGCCTATGAAAAGCTTTAGATTCTATTTTTCTTCACTTGGAAATTTCTGGTCAAGAGGATGATCTGCATATTGTACACAGTAATTGCACAGCCATTTCTAATTTCTGGGATTAGGAATTTCTCAGGTTGCTCCATTCTTGCTGCATAGACCAAATGGTAAACTATTGGCCACGTATTTTTGCTTTTTTTTCTCCTGGAGCTCTGAGCTGTGTAATGTATCCTTTCCAGCTTTTACTCCTTGCCATTGACATGGCCCTGCTTCCCCTTGCTGCAGACACCACTGCCAGGAGTTTCCACCTTATATCTTGAATGCCTGTGGTTTCCTATGGGTAGTAGTAACCCCTAAGTTTCTTCCTTTATCAAGTGTCCTTTTCCTCACTCTGTACTCACCTGGTGTTCATAACTGACAGTACTCCAGGGCTGTCACTTCTTGGCTTGTCTTATGCATGCTTTGGTACCTTTCCTCTGAGTTATAATCATCATATACATGATTAAATATAGAATTTAGAATAAATATAGAAATTCCATGAGAGAATAACAATAGACTTTATACAGTTAATTGATCCTTACGCATTAATTTTGCAATTCAGTCTCTGAAGGTAATTTCATGCTGTTGCATGTAGCATTTTCATTGGAAAGCTGTACTAATAGTTGAGGTATCCACCTTTCGACCAATCGATCTGAGTTATGGATTTAAAGATTGCAACACTACAATGTCAACTCAGTTTTCACAAAGTTGTTTCTTTCATCAGGAACCTCTGGGAATATCTATAACTTTTGGATTTTGCCTTGTAGTTCTTTTCTGTTAAAAGATATAAGCCAAGATATATCTGAGCAAAATTAAGCCTCAGACTGATACACAAAGTAGATAACTCTGCGATGGGATACAGCACTGGGGAACAACTCGCCTTCCATGGTTCTGGATTATTGCAGATGTTAGTTTATAACGTATCTCATTTTTCTTTTCAGAAATTTTCTTTCTTTAAAAAAAATCTAAACTAAAACATAGCTAAAAAACTAAACTAAAACAGAAAGTATTCTGACTACTCAATAATTAGATATTTCAAATTGAATATCAGTAGTCCTTCCTGAATGAATCCCTGATTTTTATATGCACTAAATTTCTTTAGATTCTGGAGTTAGAAAATGCTCAGAATTTTAGAAGATGTAGAAAGACACTAAGGTGCCTCCCTTTAAATGCTTACTTTTGAAAACATGGCCATGAACCATAAATATTGGTCACAGATCCAGTACAGAAAATGTACCACAATCACTCTCTTTCCTGACTTTAGATCAGGCCCTACATTTATCTTCCTGTGCACCCTGACAGAGAGTTGTAATGGTAAGACTAATTATAATAATAGATGCAATAGTAGCTTTTCAGCACTGGATGGATTTTTCTGTAACTTATTGAGGTCACTAATTCCTTTCATGCAGGCTATGAATAGAAGTGATTTTCCAACACTAACCTAGAAGAAAAATAGTGTGTGATCTGTTATCAATTCATAAATCTATGTCTCCCAGATCTTGCAAAGTGACCCATAGTCTATTTTTTAAAAAAGTAGTTATATACTGCCTACAGAATCAAAGGTGTAGATTATCTTTATACTTCATAATAGCACTTTCTGTACACTAAAAGTAGTACTAATGATTCCTCTTATAATTTCCAGCTACAGAAATTGCAAAGGTATGCATTTTGTTTTAAACAAATTATGCACACAAGACTCTAATCAGAGTCCATTAGCTTTTTAAAAATCAAAATTAGTGGTACTACAGAGTTCTGAAACCCTTGACTCTCCCGACGACTTCTCCAGTGTCAGTCTGTAGTTTATTGGTATTTTGGAGTAGCTGGAGCTGCCCGTGTCTATTTGAGTTAGGTGCTACCATTGGGTGTGCTAGAGGACAGAAGAACATAGACATGATTTTGATATGTGTACCAACAGTTACAGAAGGAGTCTGATGTAAGGATTGCAGGTAAAAACCAGTGGGACTGCTCCCAGGAGCACAACGCAAAGACTTAGGAGAAGCAACTGGCAGGGCACCAGCTTGACTCCTGCACCCTGCCGTACATTGGCCAGATTTTCTGTCTCTTCAATGTTCAAAAAAGAAATCTTAAGATGCATTTTATCTGCTTTGATGGTGATGACTGACTGGGCAAGGCATTCCAAACTGAAGGGCTTTATGTATGAGGAAAAGGTCTTGTAAATCTAGACAAGTGTCTCCATACTTATTTGATTTCAGAGATTTCACTGGAAGCTAGCTTAGAACAGAAAAAAATGAGACAAGAAATAAAAGCATTAGCATGCATATTTATAACATTAACATTCCTATCCGTAATCTTTCTCCACAGGTTTCTCTAGCATCTGTTAAAAGTAAGATTTCCTTTGGTGGAAAGAGGGTCTGCTCTCTGGTCACCGTTGCTCTTAGGTCACTACTGTCTATGGCAGGAATAAAGAGTATTATACTAATATTACAACTTTTTTATAGCAATAAAGACTATATACAATTATGGAGGGAAATGTAGGCTATTAGCACATGGGTTCCAGTCAGTGTATCTAAACTGCTTTTTGAAGAGCATCTTAAGACCATGGTTAAAAAACTGGTTGTGCTGTCCATCCAGATAACCTTGATGCAGGTACAGACTGTCCTTAGAAGAAAATGTGCTTGGGCATTGCCAGAAGGAAATGTGGCATCAGGATTTCTTTTTGGGGTGTCTTTTAGCATGCTGCCAGAGCACAGTGCCACATGCAGGTAGAGCAGTAAATGATGCTACAATCCTCTCCTCTTCATAAAAGTTCTTGAAAGCCCAAATATTAAAGTCACAGCATATATTCACCGAATGCCGCTATAAATTCTGTCTTTAAAAGGCAACTTGTATTTTTTTTTAAGAGAAAGAAACCTACTGCAATTTATTTTTAATAATCAGTAAATATAAATTTCAAGCTTAATGTCTGTGATGCACATATTATTGTACTGCCGGTGTTCTGAACACAGCACTTCCTTTTTAGTGAGACACTAAAAATAGCCGTGGCTGTAATGTATGTCATGAGTCATAAATCAATAAGAATGTTCTGCATGACAGTCTATTGATTTAGTGCAATTAAAGTAAAACATCTATTTTGGACTTCTTGAGTTTGTGAAAAGGGTAGCAATTTTGTCAATGGATTGTATTTTGGATGTAGGGTTTTTTCAGTGATAGCCTGGTTATTTTAAAGAAGGATGTTCTTTATTTTGCATGTTTGCCTGTCTTAAGAAATAAGGAGATCTGGTTAAGAGGGAGAAGCTAGGCACTAAGGAGAAGTGTTCACTCAACTACATTTTTTTTAAAGAGGATGACTAATAATTTCTTCATTTAAATTGCAAACATAACAGATTTTTTAAAGGCATCAGTGATAAAAGCATTATCTGTATTAGTGTTTACAGTCTCAACGTACAACTCAGATGTGACAGCACAGATGAGTTTGCAAATGTATTAATCTAACTCCTTGTTTTGAAAAAAGTGAGAGGAGCCACTGACACCATGTGGAAAACTTGGAAAGTGCCTTGTTAAAAAATAGTTTCCAACTTGACAGCTTGTTATAACGCTTTCTTTCTGATTCATCTACTGTTAATAGGACAGGGTGAGGAGGGAATGGTACTCCATGAGATTGCAGACCTTTAAAGGTGGAAAGGCTGTTCCTTGTGGTTAAAGCCACGTCTGCCACAAAAGACCATGGAACAGAGAGGGCTGGGTTGGATTGAAAGAACTCATGTCAACAAAGTTGTACTGTCTGGTCCACAGGCCTGAGAGTCTCAGGAGGCCGTTAACAACCGAATAGTGTGTTGAGGAAAAAAGGTAACCGAATAGTGTGTTGAGGAAAAAAGGTGAACAGAAAGATAGTGACTGTATCTGCATGTATTATGTGTCTGATCATAATAGCTAACGTGGGCTATCTCTTTGTGGGCTGGGTCCCCAAATTTATGGCCAGAACTTTGTAAATACAGACAAAATATGTTCCTTATCTTTTGGGGAGTGGAAAAAAACCACCAGTATTATCTTCCTTTCTCAGTACCTCTTTTTCTGTCTAATAATAATGTTTCTGAGAATAAATCTTCCTCCTCACCAGACTTCATGGCGATGTTTAGACCATCACATTATGTAGAACAGGATTTAGTACTACCTTCAGAAAGCTAATATTATCAGATGGCAACTGAACCACAGGCAAGTTACAGGAGGGAAGGAGATTCCTCCAGAATTAAACCTATTTTCATTCAATATTCCTAGAGATAAATATGTCCCTAATAATGTACTAGGTGAGGCAAGAAGCAAAGATGCACAGAGAAAATGACTCACAGACTTTGTTGTCTCTAAATAGAATGGTTTTGAAAGCACAGAAACAGTAACAGCTTCCTAATGGTCTCAAGTGAAATGTTCACCATAGCTGTCATAAATAAAACTTTTGTTTCTTCTCATTCTGAAGGATATATTTAACAGATTAATGATGTATCATTCCTTTTCGTGACAAAAACATTTGAGTGGATTTTTGAAAGATTTGTTGAGACATTCAATCAGCTGCAAAAGAAAAAGCTGCATTAAAAATTCTTTGATTTCATTCAACTTTTTCTTCAGTGAATTGTTTCTGGTTTGCTCCACTGTACATGATGTGTGCTTTAAAACTAGATTTTCTTTCATTTTCTATGTAATTATTTTAATTGTCTGCTTTCATTATTGAATTCATTCATAATTAAATCTGATCCATTAGGGTCTTCTACAGGGCTATCATTAACAAGTCTGAATTGTTTCATACCTTTAATGCACTTTTTTGCTTATTATATTCCTATGGTGTCCTATATTTTATTTAGAGTAATTAAGTCCCTTGAAGAAAGTGTGCAATTAATAAAATATATTATGAAGCACAAAACGTACCCACAGATGTGTTGACCCATTCTCATAATTTCCAGTTTATTTTTCAATAACTTTGGTTCTTACAGGGAAATTTATTTGTTACAACACAGCGTTATTTAAATGAAAATGCTCCTTAATGAAGGAACCTGATAACTTTTATGAAGACAGACTGAGAAATAATTTGTCGCTTAGGTCAACATTTCACAAGTAGGCCAGCAGAAGCTAATGATGAGAAGTGGTTATACACTTATAATATGCAATCACACATTTAATAGTGCCACACAGATGTTCAGTATCTTATGTGAGATGAGTGAACAGTCTCTGTGTAATCTTAAAGTCTAATCAATCACAATTGATTTCAGTGCTTATTTCTATGCAATGTATCTACTACTTATTTAATATGACTTCTATCAGTCTGTTAGTGGTCAGGTGCCTATAGTATTAAATCATCTGTAGTCATCTCAGTAAGCCTGTGGTTGAAGGACCTCTGTGATAAAGTACATCTTGTGTTTTAAAGTGTATTTTTGTGTAACAACAATGCAAATTCTGATAGACTAATGTTACAACATTGTGACATTCACACTATTTTGAGCAAGCCTGTTTTGTTCCTGTTTGGGTTCCAGTCCTGCAAATGATGGATATTTTGAAGAATGCCTGCACCTAATCAGATCACTATTTGAAGACTTAAGAAGTTCTCACAGGTCCAGAAGCCCATCTGTGTGTGGGCACCTGCAGAACAAACACCTGCAGACCTGTGGGCCTTGTTGAACAAACCAAGGGCTTATATGGACAAGGTCCTTCTTTTAGAAAATACTGTATTCACCATAACAAACTGAGAATTTTAAAACTGCATACATTTGTGGCATGTAAAGTTGAAGACACTAAGGAGGAGGTCATCTTTGTTTTGCTGCATGCAATTCTTATTTATAAATGTTTTGGGATTTCATCTACTCTACATTCCCTTTTTTTAAGCAAGCTTTTTTTTTCTAGAGTATTGCCTCTTGTCAGCCTGACCTTCAAATCATGATCAATTTTTCATTTTGCCAGCAGGTTTTAACTTACATATTGTATTTGTAGCTCTGTTAAAATATAGATTCAAGGGGAATTGGGAAACAATACTGCAGCAGTTGTCAAGTCCTTATGGCGCTAGAATAATTTCCTCCGTAACTTGTAAGATATGGGTATTCTAGTGACCTAAATAAGCACCTCAATAATGCCATTGAAGGACTCAGTTTTGTTGGTTATTGTCTGCCCAAGTTTGCCAGACAAGATCTATTTGGAGACCTACTACTTATGTCTCCTTATCACTGCTACATAAGGAACTAGTCATTAGTCCTCGGGGATTATTTGGGGAACTTGGGCTTTTATTAGAGAAAGAAACTAAAATGTGAGCAGGTTACCAAATGCTGTGACACAGAGAATTCTATGTGGTATTATGAAAAAATATAGGCTAGATCACTCTAGGGCCTCAACTCCAATACCATAACTTAATATTTAAGGTATTCTGACTTGTATATTGGAGAAAGTAACGTAGCCTCAACTATTTAAAAAAAAAAAACACAGCTTTTTCCTTTTGCTATTCAGTTGAAACAGCATGTTATGACACATTAAGTGACTTTCAAAAGCCTCAGGCAAAGGGTATGAAAGAGGTTCCACTTACTACCAATATTATTTCCATCTAAAAATATCTGATTAAACAGTAGGCAGATAGGGTTTGGAGGACACTGACAATTTTCCTGTCAGTTGCATGGGTTATAATTAAGGGAAGATTCATACAAGTTTGTGCAGAAGACAGAACTCTTCAAATCACGAGTGACATAATCCTTCCCTGTACCCTTTTACCAACTGCCTTTCAACTTTCCAGCAGAAACCCTTTCCCACATCCCCATTGCATGTTCCAAGCCCCACTGTCCCCTTTTTCAGGTGTCTATAAAGTAAGACTTGGTGTTTTCTTTCTTGTATGTTTCTTAGCTGCCTGTTTCAGACTGAAAAGGAAGTTTAACTCCTTTAGTTCCTTTTACTCCACAGCTGCTTTCTCTTCAGCAGCTCTAATCATGACCTGTAGGAGTGTCTCCACCTCCATTTCTCCTTGGATTGGGCACACCAATTTTCCAGGCTCCTTCCTCCTATGGTGTGTTCTAAGACACACGTGAAAAGAGCATTTACCTGATATTGCTGGAGCAGAGTGTGTCGGTGTCCTGAGGAGGCCAAGGTAGCCTGCCCTGCCTCTAAATCCATTACAAACCTTGAATCTTCATCTGGAAACAACTGGGTGGTTGTTTAGGTTGTTTAGACCAAGATTTGGCACTTGGACTGGCTCTGGTCACCAAGTAGTGTCTTGGTGGGACATGGACCCATGGAGCTTGTGTTACATAGATTCCAGCTACCTAAATTCCTCCAAAGCTTCCTGCATCTGTTTTGATGTGCACAGTTAAGAAATATTATATCCTTACCTGAATTTTAATACACCTTGGCTTTAGGCTATTCTGGGTTTTAATGCATTGTTCTGTATGTCAGTGCTGATAGACCACTTCCAAAGATTACGAGATCTGTACAGGTCCTGTAGCCCAAATAAGTTCTTGGAAAATTGGCGTTATATGTGGAGAACAGTGAGGAAGGGTCTTTGTCATGCTATTATTGGAGCTGGACATTGATATCAAGTTGCTTTTCTTCCTACTGAATCTAAAAAAGACATTTGCAAATAAAAGTAGGAAAATTGCAGTAGGTAAATATGCTGGAAAGGTTGCTGCACATCTGCTTTCACTAATGACTGATTTCAATAATTAGCAGCAAACATACAGATCTATATTTGTGCCTACAGATATCTTGTTTAACCAAGTATTAATTAATTAAAAATGAATGTGATTATTCATATTGACTTTCGGCGATATTCTCCTTAATGTATCGGTACCAAATATGTCAAATCTGAAATGGGAATGGAAACTCTAAGACTTCTTTATCCTAAGGAACTTCATTTAATTATTTTGAAACCAGTATTACAAAAATTTTGAGACATTAGAAAAACTGAGTTTGACCGATAAACATACCTGAAATCAGGGCCCAATTTAATATTCCTGCACACAGGCTGAGGTGTTTGAAAACGTAGGTTTGTGTTTAAATACTGCCTGATCTAATAAGACTTGCAACTCCCATGTTTTGCCAATCATGGTATAGGTAAAAAATTTTGAAAATGACATCTTGGAATCCTGTAAATCTTGGAACATACTTTTTCTTTATGGGTTTCTTTTAGGACTGGCCATTGAGACCTGGGTCTGCCGGTACTTGATGTCAGTACCTCGGCTGAGATGAGCAGGATGGCTCAAGTGCAGAGTTTAAGCTTCTCCAAGTGGGGTTTGAAGGAAGGGTTGTTTTCCAGGTGTGTGCATTCCCTGGTAATCCGGCAGCTGATCTTTGGTACACAACTGCATTTGTGCTGATGTATCGAGAGCAAGCACTACTGAGTTTGTGCTGGTTTTAAGAAAGGTTAGACTTGCAGGAAGATATCTGGGCAGCCAATGCCTGATCTGGGGAAAAACAAAAAAAAAGTCTTCCATTAGAATTTAACCCATCAAAAACATTTTGGCATGTTTGAAATGGCCATGTGTGTTAATATAGGATCAGCGCTTTGTGCCTTATGATTTTGACATTTTTGATCTGGTACTAGGAAGCCTAAAGCTGGATTTCACAGAATCTTAGTGGTTGGAAGGGGCCTTTGAGATCATCGAGTCATTTACTTTATTACTGAACCTCATCTGTGAGTCAGCTGAATCATACTCATGGAACTTTTCTGTTTGAAAGCCCAGAGAAAGACACTGATACCTGTTCATTTTTGCTTCTTGCAATGCCACCATTTTCTGATAGCTGATGTAAAAATATTTACACAGTAAGTAAAAAAATTTATAGAAGCTCTATTTATCATATATTAAATTGAACTCCTATTTATCTAATAGACTAGAATTGTTGCAAATCATTCCAGTCCATTGGATAAGTACATAATTACATATTTAAGAGAGAGAGATAAACATATAGTAGAGGTATTACTGAGGAAGATCTTTAGCTGCTGTAAATTGTTGCACATTCCTTTGGAGCACATTTTTAGTAGCATAAGTTTTAATCAATATTATGCATGTATTTATGGTCTAGATTGTTCTAATATTTGCATTAAATGAACAATAATGCTATTAAGGCAAGTACTAAAGAGGAAATTATCTTAAATGTTATTGTGTGAAGGGCAGCTTTTTACCTGTACTTAATACTATTGATTTTAGTAAAAATATATATTAATTCAATTACTTTTTTCCTTAAATGCATGTCAGAACTGGGTTTTAGATGCAACCTAAAGGAAAGCTTATGTAGGCTGTGTGAAAAGCTATTTTTTTTATCTCAAATTTTGTAATTTTGTAATTTTGAGTTTAGAAACTACCCTTCTTTCCTCCTCGTGGGTGTTTATTATGCAAAAATGATGGGCTGCAGATAATCATATTAATTCTTAATAGAGTTAAGAGGACTTAGTAAGTCAAGTTACTCATTCTTGAATATGATACTCATTAATCGTGAAATCCAACAAAGTTAAAATAGACATTGCTGACCGGAGGTGAGATATACCCATGAGCCAGAGTCTTGCAAATCCTTGTTCTCCTTTTGGATTTTTTTTCTGGGATCTTGAGGCAGCTTGTGTTACCAACCATGACATGCAGTTGTTAGAATCTGAAATGAGATGAGTTAATGGCATTGCATTATCTCCTGATGACAAATCCATTAGCATATGCCACCACCCTCACTTATAATTCAAGTCCCTGCTTGTTTGGTGCTCACTGCAAGGGAAAATCTGCAACGTTTTATATTTCCATTTCTTTGCAAATGTTTTGTACAGCTTTATAAGGCTGAGCAATGCATTCAAATGAGGGACTAATTTGTGTGTTCTAATGGCTATACATAGATTTGCTGTCTTAAATTATTTAAAATCTTCTTTGTCAACTGGAATGACCTACCGTATATAATTCATATTTGTTATATTAATTATGAATTTCATGGGTGTTTTTACTCAACTAACATGAAAAATTCAAATAACCATTCTATACTTTTTTTGAATAATTTGTTTTACAAAAAGTGTATGAATTATATAGAGGCAAGTTTTCATGGTATTTCACCCTGGGTGAAAGATGTGGGATTGCAGAAAGAAGCCTTAGTGGTCCCTGATGTTACGGACCCTCCTGGGATGTGGTGGGTAGGCCAGGGAGCACTGCAGAGTGTGTGAAGAGCAATGAATTCCTTTGGATGGGATGGGTTGGGTGAAGTTGGCCCTTCAGGGTGGTGTCATTTATGGAAATTGCTGCTCAAACACAGGGCAGCACTGAGCTGGGATGTAACACAGTGGTTGGCAGACACCTTAACCTGCCTAGCTGCTAGGTTTTAATTCTGTTCTTTACCTCCTGAACTCAATGCAATAAGCATGAAAGATTTGTACTGGGAATTAGGAAAGAGAGATTTGTCTGACTTCGGTGAGGCGAGGGGCCAGCAGTGAGGGAGGGCAGGAAACGTGTTCAATGCATAATAGTTGGAAAAAAAGCAAAGGGAAGATAAAGTGGGAGAAATGAAGGCAGAAATGGATGGATAATTGTCCTGGGTGGAGGCAATAATGAAACACTGAGCTTTTGAAGCAAAGATCAGGAATTTGTAAGAAGCCATAGGTGGGGAGGAAGTTATTATGGTCAGAGAGTCAGTTACAGACATAACTGTAACAACTTAGGAGCAGGATATAATGGAATTGTCAGATTATCAGTCAGTGATATTCTAAGAATGATTATATAAAACTACATTTAATTTATAAAAATAAAAATTAAAAAAGGTTGAACAGTAGACTTAACAAAGAATACCTTAAAATTAATGGTCTCTTCATAACGAGTTATTTAGTTTTTAACTTAACCTGCGTTGGACTCTACAAATGAAATAGTATGGCCTATATTCACCCCACCTAGCTTTAAGCATTTAACTGATGCATTAAGTTAGATCAAATACCAAATTTAGGAATTAATTGGTGTTTAGTAAAGCAGTGATCCTCCAGGAAGTGCCTAAACGCATTGAAAGTATCCAAGAAATGAAAGCCTTAGCAGGAAGAATTCACCCTCCCAGCATATGTGCTTCATTATATTATCTTCATATGTATTCATATTGTATAAACTCATGTTTTCATCATAGGAATTCTTACAGTGTTTCCTTTTTTATAAGATTTATTGCTAAGGCTATGGCCCCATCTATATTAAATGTCTACCAGCATGGAAGATATTCAGGTAATTTAACAATCATCAGCTGCCAAATTCCAATTTACACAACTTCAAAATTTAGCACATGCAATTCAAGTTCTTTCCCTCCCCAGTAAAGGCCTTCAGGGAGAGACCATACAGCAGTGGTGACATTTCATTAATTATTATTCACCCGTTGCTCCTTGTGTTATTCTTTTATGCTTTTCTTTTTCCCTCTAGTTCTTTTTCTCTCATTTTACAATAGGAACTGATGAGGACTCTCTATTATAGGGAGTCATGGCACAGTTTTGTCAGGCTTGACCATGCAGTGTTTAAATTAATTGTCAATTGTTAATGATCTGCTTTGTCTCCGTTAGGTTAAAGCAATCTGCACTGCTCAGTGTCATTATAAAGGGCAAACACAGCATCATAATTGCAAGAGAAAATACAAAAAAATGCAAGATGGCTTTAGACTGCAGATATAAAGACAGGCAACTTTCTCTGTCTCCACTCTAATATCTTTAAATGTTTTAATCTCTCATTGTTTAATTTTGACCATTGGACCACAGGGTTTTGTTGTGGGGTTTTTTTAATTTGTTCTTTGTAGGCTAAGTTTTCATTAAATTTACAGTTTTCTTCTTACAAGTTCAAGATATTAGCTCCTTAGGAAATAACTTGTTATTTAATATTCTACGGATAGACAATTAATAATTAGGCTTCCCTGGAAGTACTTAACAAAGAAAGAAAACCTTCACTGCGATCTTTTTATGTATAGGGCAGAAAGGTGAACGATTTCCTGCTGCCTCCATATTTCCAGGCTGTGAACTCATACACAGGACCTAAGTAGCATTTAACTGCCATAAACTTTGAAAAATTTTTGAAGAAATCTGATATTCTTCTAATTCCATGTGAAATAGGTTTATGTACCCTTGGCCTTGCATGGTTCTGAGCAAACTCTTCTTTCACTGACTTTGGTAGCTGAGAGCACTCAGCATTTATTAGATGAAATCCTTTCTAATTATAAATGGGGGATGAGTCAGGCTGTTCCAGTCATGATAAATGAACCTGATTAAACATTTTGTGTCAAATATAGCACAGTGGAAGGGAAAGTTAAGAGTAAGTGGATTGAAGGGCTGCATAATTACCAGGAATGGTGCTCATTCACTTTGGGGAGGTAGAGCTGTGCAATGGCGTCAACGCTCTGATGTTGGGAAGAGAATTACAAAAATGCTACCAGCTTGGTTCTCCCCTTGAAATCAGCCTGGCAGTGTGTCTATTTAGCTTTTTGGCCTCCAGATACCCTCTGAGATTTGCATGGTTTTGCTGTACATCCCTCAAACTTTAAAGGTGAAATGAATGACTCCTGGTGACCTGCTCAGACCTCGGCTGGAGGGTTCACGAATCTTCTGCTAGAATTGCCAGCCAGGTGCTAACACAGCCATCTGGGGTCAGACAAATAAAAAAAAAAAGGAATTATTAATAATTGAAAGACTTTGAATCTGTTCTCTATGATGCCATATTTACAATATATTTTAATTGATTCTGAACCTTAAATGTCTGGTTTTATTATTGTGAATAGTTGTAAAAGCAACTTTTTTTTTTAATCTCATGAATATCTACTTATATTTCTATCTGTGAATGGCTGTTTTATGGTATTTCTCTTGATTAAGAAAGTCACATTGTTTGCTTTAAGCTTTCCAGGGAGTTCGGCTATATACTGGCGAATATGGGGAAGAGGAGAGTATGTTTCGCTGTTTTGTAGAGATTTAATAAATATAAGATTTTTCTGTTGGGTAGGCTAAGATTTTCAGAGCTGTTGGAAAATGTTTGCTGCCCAGGACTGGAATTTTGATGCCTTGCTGGGATTGTTTGCTGTAAGATTTTTTGCCATGGCTACATTGCGAGTTTCTATATGCAACATATTTTTAGTATGGCCACCAGGGGAAAACTGCAAAGCTGGCAATTAGCATCTCCCATGTTTCAGATGAAATATCAATAGCGCAAAAATCTGCAATCCCACAAGGACTCATCCATGGACTCTGCATACACCATTAAAGTATTGGGACTGTGCAAGGGCTGCAGAATTAAGCGCTGTTGTCCGGACCAGGCATGGAAGAATGCAATAAATATGTGAGAACCTTTGACATTTAGCCACTCTCTAGCATTCTCTTGGTCTTACTGCTTGAGAAACCGGGATAAATTGAGTTGCGTCATGAAGGAGAAAATGCAGTACATGCTGTGCTTTGTGACAGCATGCTTTTCAGTAGGGCTTGCTTTGGAGAGCAGGTCATCTGCAGGGCATCCTCCATCAGCAGTGGAGGATGCCCTGCCCATCCTCTAGCCTTGTCTGCCTCCACAGCCTCACATCCCTGCACAGCTCATCAGCAGGCTGGTGGGATCTCGTAACAGGAGAGGGGCCATACAACTGCACGGCAAGCCTGGGAGATGCCAAGAGATGAGATGTGGCATAAACACTGCTTGTGTTATAACAGGACTGGAATACGAGTAAAGGAATAATAGTTTTCTTCACTGATCACTTCTCACCTTCCAACATGAGCTTCATGGCACACCTGAATGCATCGGGCCATAAATATTATCTGTGGCCAATAAAACATTCAGTCTTATTTCTAAGGTAGCCACAGTGCTTGTCTCTTATCTGTCATGGTCACTCCAGGCATCGGTGGAAAACTTGTGTTCTGAAGCAGAGTTGCATTTCTCAGAACAAACACAAACTTCTTGTCAAAATTCTATCATGAAAACTAGGGTATGGCAAATCTCACTCTGTTTTTCAATTGTTAAAAATATCTGCATTTTTAGTTCTTTTGTTTTGCATGTGGAGTTCTTAGGGTGTCCAGTAAAACATTTCTCCTGTGGCTTATTCAAATCTCTCAAACTCAGTAAGTTGTGAACAAATAGGACTGAAAACATCCTGAAAAACCTGAAAGCATGGTTTGTACTGCAGGACTAATTTGTCTTAATTTTAATGAGAAGCAATGTGATACAAGGATATAGAATCTTTGATTAGTCTTTAAAATATTCCATTTCGACCTCCTGATCACATTTCAAGGACACATTTTTTTAATGATGCCCATTCCACTAAAGAATTTCAAAGACTTTGTGTACCCTGCAAAGTTACCATATAACATAGACGAATATACTCTTAGGAGGATATATGTACCAGATCAATTAAAGATTTTTCAGTTAGTTTAGAATGCAACAAAAAAAAGCTTGCTTGTTTCTCCATCTCCAAGGATGCTGCTTTAAGAGAAATTAAATAATCCAGTTGGACATGCGTGAATATTTTGAGTTCAGAAAATATAGATAATAATCAATAAAGTAAATTTGATATACTGCTTTCTTCAGATTTAAACAGTGATCTTTTTTCAGTTCTATTCACAAAACACCTTGGATGAGCAGAATGTCGGTGTGCTGTGATGTAAACTTTTCACAAGAGGCACTGCCATCACACCCTATTTAACTACCGAATGTATTATCAAAAAGTAATTATTTCCTCTTCTTCATTAGTTTTGATGATATTTTATTTGATTTAATGCAGATAAAGTCACCCAGAGGTTGAAAATTTAAAGATTACATTTCTTTGTAGATATAATTTAATCAAGACGCATAGTACAGAATATTCAGTTCCCTTTCCTATCTTATAATTTTTTGTCCAAAAAAGAGAGAATGATCTTCTAGCCATTGCAGCCCACTGTAATTCAAGAACTTGGTCACCTTTGCTGTATGTTTCTTCCATAAAAACAGCTAAAAAAGCAGTTCTGGCCTTTTCTTCCCCTGCACCACTTTGGCTTTGTCTCAGGTTTATGCCTTCCTGGATTTAGCTCCTGAATTCTCCAAAAAGTGAGAGTTTGCTAATAGCAGTTGTGCAGGCCATAATCTTCAGAATTGCCTGGACTGTGTTGGTAAACTATGGTGATATATTTAAAAAAAAAAACAAAACAGCAATCAAACAAAACAACACAATAAAAAACACAAAAAATATCCCCCAAAAGGTAAATTTTGTTATTAATGTCAAGTAACCATTGTTCAAAGGCAGGTCAAATTTCCAGTTTATTGACATGAGTATATTAATAAAGCTGGTCTTGTAAGTGGCAGAGAATGGGCCAAGGAGTTAGATGCATAGTGTACAATATTTTGTGAATACATGCAGAAAGGTTATCCCGCACTAATGAGTATGTCCTTAAAGCAGAGGAAATACTTAAGCATTGTGCTCATCAAGATTTATTTTTCAGTTAATTATGTTGAAAGGCATCATGCTCCTTGAATTCTTGACTCATCTGAGGACTGAACAGGAGATGCTGCAGTCACTTATGAAGTATAAAATTTAGTCAGAGGAGTAGAAGGATTTTTGTAATTATTCAAAGAGTGAGGATTTGAAATGAACTTCCAACATAAAAGTCAAGAACTTGCTAGCTTCTAACTAAAGGCTTGATCAGTTGATGTTTAGGGTTATTTGACATGGTGAACTCCAGCAGAAGGCTGGATTTGAGGACCTGAGCAATTCCTTCAAGACTTCCTTCCTTGCTGGTGGGAGTTTGTCTGCCTGGAGGCCTTCTCTTGAACAAACTCCCTTGCATCAGGGAAGGTCCAGTAAAACAATGCTGTTTAGTTCTTTTGGATCAGGATCCTTTTGCCTGTGGCTGCCTAAGAAAGCCTCCTGAGAGGCAGTTACGCTGACAACATAAAGCCTCAAGACACAGGCACATTTCAGTATAAAAATCCTTCCTATATCCTGCAGGTATATTTCTATTACCAAATTAAGCAAAGGCTCTTAATGACTGTGGTTTAATGTCTCTCTCAAGCGTGTACCATGGCTGATTTTGGACACCTCAAAATATTTCCTGGGTTTCACCATACTCTTTTGCAGTAGCAAAAATTTTGTTGTTTAACGGTGGGGTAAATGAGGCAAAGAGAGATATTTTTTTCTAGATTTAAATGCACTGCATTTTTCTTGTGTTAACAAAGGGCTTTCACGTGGTGAAATAAACTCTCTCTCCAAGATCAGAGAGTGGCAGAGCTCTCTGCTCTGTGCTATCTACTACCACAGTAACTCGTTTCACAGCTTTGCAGAGCAGTGCATTTATTTTTTTTGGTAAGTCCACCTGATTTCTTGCCCACAGAGGGGAAGACAACTGACACTGGCTTTTCTGAGTCCTCAAACCACTGCCTCATTTCAGATTTGTACCTGTGCTTTGACTGTATTGAGGCCACTTTGCAAATACACACCCTGAAAGCAGTGGAGAAACTGCCAGTAATTACATGCCTGCCTTGGTTAGTGAAAAAACAGTGAAAAGTAACTGTGACTCTGATCGGCTGTGATTGTCAACACCTCCCTCAGTGTTGGCAATCTACTAGCAATGCTAAAATAGTCTATAATCTGGCCCTAGCTCAAGAAATTATCGCTCTAAACTAGTAGTTTTGCCAACAGCTATCCTTGTGCTAATCTTTTCTACCTAAGTAAGGTGATTGCCTTACTTGTACCCCCCAAACCCAAGAACCTTTTGAATATGTTTTAGTTAGACCAGTGCTTGCTATTATAATTACCAAGGAAAAACCTGCATACAGGTCTGTCAGCAGAATTGAACCTAATTCTTCAAGAGATGTTAATATGCTTAAAGAATCTGGCAAACAAAGATAAATTAAGCTGATTCTATTTGCTCTTCTCAAATGGATTCTGCAAAGGTTGGGATGAGTGGTTGTTTCCTCTTGCCAGACATTCTTATTTCAGTGTCCCTCAAGTCAGTCCTGTTTGTTGGAGGTTTTTGTGGAATTCTTATCCTAGTTTACCCCCTTGAAATAATACAAAACAAGCCATTAGTACTAGAGAAAGATCTTTCTTCTTAAGCAGTGTTCATCTGAGATCTTAGAACCATGATTGTTTATCATCTTATATATAAATATCTGTATGAAAGATTGTGTATGTGTTTGTGTATATTATGTGTGTGTGTCTGAAAAATGCAATTGTTTTCTGTTTCTCTGCATCAGACAATGGATGTAATTCTTTTCCTCTTTTCTCCTGAGTTATCAACCCCCTCCACCCTCATATCCTAATTCTTAACTATGTTTGCTTCCTCCAAAACACATAAAATCCAATTCTGTCACCATAATTAAAATATCTCACCACTTAATACTTTGCTTTTATCTTCACTGATTTAAATACGATTTTTTCTCCTCCGGTCTATTCAAAATCTGTAGCCTTCCTTCCCTCCTGGAATCTTTCCATGGAAAAGCGTGGGGAAAGTTAGCTTCATTACCTCTTTTTTACCTGCCACGCACTGTCCTGCTGTTCTAATTTAAGTGTGAAGGCACCATAAAGATCTGTAAGCAGCCTTGATCACAATTTAGGAGCAATGAAATTTAAGCACATCCAAATGTGTTGGAATTTTATGGGAAATGTCAGCAAAGTCAGGAAACTTGCTATCTGCTGAAAAATGCTGAGGAAGTGAGGAAACTCAGCTCTGACAGGTTTTGTTTTTTTTTTTTTTTTAATTTAGCAGACACAAATTAAGATTTTACCATCTTTGCTTTCTGCCCACAACTTTGTTAAAGATTAGCCCAACAACAGTGGAAGCAAGAGCAAGATTCCTGTTCTGATTCCTCAGCCACTGCTATTCACAGCCCTAAAGCACCTTAAGCAGAGGTTTATGTTAATACCACCTTGTGAATGGCAGTGCCCGAGAAACTGGGATGTGTTTTACTTCTGACTTTGCCTTGAAAGCACAAAGAGGACTGCAAGTATCGGTATCACCTTCACCTGTGTCTGCTGTAGCCCAGACTGTCAGTCTCCAGCTGCACTCTTTATAAATGAAAAACAGAGTTAATGGGAAATTAGGAAGGCTTAACCTTGGCTTGAATATTTTTAACTAGTTTTATTAGTTCCAGTGAGGACTAATGTGCTGTTCTCCATAAAGGGGCTTTCAGTATATGTGGCCATGCTGCCTCCATACCATCAAAAATATCACGTTACATCTCCATGATGCACTTTATAAATGTCTCCGAGATTGTTCCTGCAGCTTGCTTTGTTATTATGACCCCTAAGAGATTTTATAGGTAGATTGAACGGTTTATGAGCTGGAATTTTTCTTTTGTTCGTATCCGAATTCTACCAATTAATTTTCCCAGCCTGGTGTGTCACTGGCAGTGTTCTCCCTTATTACCTTGCCTGGTAAATTTGAATCACGTGCTGAAGGTCTGGTGCCTTATTGTTGCATATGTGTGAACAGCTTTAAATGAATACAAGTACTAAAAGATTTCACGTAGCTCCTGTTTCCAGAGAAACCAGTTTCCTCTTGTCTGGGCATGTTCAAAGAGGGTAGGTCAATTGCAAACTAAGCATAAACCTTGCTGTGGCTTTGCGCTGAGAAAACAAACGAGAAAAAAACAGGTTATGATGGAAAAGCTGTTTGATTGTGATAACAAAGTATTACAGAAGATTCTTTTAACACTTGGATTGGTGAATGGATGAGAGGGTGTCTCCAGGGATAAAAGCAGAAGCTGATGGGAATGTTCTCACTTTTCTGAGTTTCGTTGATTAATTCTCTCCCTCCTTTGTTTCTTCTTTTCTCTTCTACACAGCTATTTGTATTGGACCAAGGGAAGGGAGGTAGGGCTGGGTGAATACGTCCTGGGAACTTTAATATTTAGATATTGCTCCTTTTTGCATTCTTTTAATATGGAAGACAGCATTATAAAAACCTTTTCTGGCATGTGTCTTTTTCTCTGACCCATTTATCAGCATTATCTTGCTTTATCCACCTATGCCTGTACCATAACTACCTAAAATCTTGCCTAGGGTTTAGATCCTTAGTTCCTGCCATTCTACCCTAAAATAAGCTGGACATTTCATCCTGTGTAATGATCCCATGATACCTCATGCTAACAAGGACAGTAGTGATCAAAGCCATGTTTGAGTTGCACGTTAAGAGGACTGGATTTGCTTGACCTTTTCCCATCACCTCAAATGTCTCAACTCATCATAATGATTAAATGTACATGATCTGCAGCAAAAGGCTTCTGGGCTAAATAGCAGGATGGAGGCAAGGGGACGCAAGTGCTAAGGAAATGAATGACATCCAGAGCCTCCCTTTTTCTTCAGCTGATTCAGCACAGCAGTCTGTACTGCAGTATTGGCTAACAGGGACTGTTGTTAGGAGTTATCCTTCATTTTAAGGCACAGCATTCAGAAAATATTGTCTCCTTATGAGGAACAGGCATGGATCAGTACATATGTGTGCTGTCTGGGAGATAAGAAATAAACAAGTTGTTCCTCAGAGCAATAGTATATAAAAAGTCTGATTTGCTCTGGATGTATGTCCTACATTCCCACTCTGTCGACTGCCAATGTAGACACCCCTGTCCTCTTTTTTCATATTTACTCCTCCGATGCCATTAGTTCTTTCAGGCCCTGGACATGATTCCCAGTGTGCTCAGATACATGGATGAAAAATGCCTGGTGCTGGGGCTGTGCGGGCAGAGCTGTGCACCAGTCAGTAAATGGAGCTAGTGGACCCACAAGCAGGCCAAGGGGGTGGCAAATGTCGAGCACTCACTTTAGCCCTACCTGTTTGGTCTGGCTGCCCAGCTGCCAGTGTTCAAACATTATTTTTGACATCTAACTATGTCCATTTAACACTGGTAAAATTAGAAATGGCTTTGTAAGCTATTTGCTGGGTGAGGAGGGGAAAGCAGGCAGATGGCACAAGCCTCACTTCCTTAGGAAACCAGGCTAAACACTTTGAATTCACAGTGGCAGCCCCACAGCAGGACAGAGAAAATTTCCCTGTGGGTTTGTGGGGTTTTTTTTTGCCTTTGGAAGTAAAAAGCACAGGTGAACAGCTAGAATAGTGACTCAAGAAAGACTTGAGGTCTTGACAGGGATTGTAGAGGTAGGGGTCTCTTTTACTGTAGAGGCTTTCCCTTTGTAGCATTTCCATAAATATTTGGGGTAAGAAGTGGAAATTCCTTAGATCTGTCTGTAATGACAGGATAGCATTGACTGAACAAAAAATCCACAAGTAGTGATTACAGAAGGGACCTCTGGAGGTCATCAGGTCCAACTTCCCAGCTCAGGGAAGGCCACCCATGTGACCTAAGTCTCCCCACCTCTGTGGACAACGTGCTGGTGCTCAAACATTGTCTACACGGAGAACTGCAGCAACTGTCTGGTCATCCCAGCCCAAACCAGAAATGGTTTAGGTCTTACTCTAATCTCAGTTAACTGAAAATCTGCTGAAGACAAGAAAGTGACATGTCACTTATACCGGAGTTAGTAAGATCAAAATCTGCCCCGAGGCTCTTATTCTTACATGGTCGACTTGCAGGGCAAAAGGTTGTGTTCTTTAAGCAGATGAAATTTTGAATTAGGGGATTTTTGGTTTTGGTTGTAGTTTGGGGGTTTTGGGGGAAAAAGGATGGGTGGATGGGGAAGCGTAGAGAAGGTTATAATTTAGAATATAATAATGTACCCAGTAATGTACCTGGGCGATAGTTCAGGGGATTAAGGGGGTGGTGTTGGATTTTTGAGGGGTTTTTTTAAAGCAAATATTTCTTTTCCTGTTATAAAGAAGTAATGTTAGCAACAGGTTTCAAATGCAGGATTACTGTATATCTGACCTATTTTTCTTCTACTGAGAAGGATGGGTTACTAAAGAAATTAACTTATCTAAGTAAGAGTTTCTAAATTTTTTTAAATCATCATTTATTATTAATTTTGCTGGGAAAAAAAACCCAAACCAACAAAAACCAGACTAACTAAACTAGCTGTAATACTGTTACGTATCCAGACCAAAAAAAAAATTATTACTTATTTCTAAGCTATATTGTAATTCTTTAGTGGTTTTAATAATAGCAACATAATTTACAAAAAAAATATTAATACTAATGATAAGAATATGTTATCAGTTTTTTAGCACACTTAGATCAGTGATCCTAATGCAGTACTTTTCAGCTATTTTTGGATTTGTTTCTTAAATGTTCTCCAGTAAAGCTTTCTAAAGTGTGTTTAAAGCAGACATTATGCCTATTTTATAAACTTGGATCCCTGCCAAGTCCACACAGTTAATCCGTCCTGTGCCTGGTAACAAATAACATACTATTTGCAATTCACATTGCAAAACTGAATGATGTGAACCCATAGATTTATTTTTATCCCCCTGCATTTGTACTGTCTGAAACAATGCAAGACATTCTGAATTTATTTGCTATATGACAGTCCCCCAAAATCAACCTTAGCTGCCCCAATAAATGCTCCTAAAAACCTGCCGTTGCTCAGTCTTCCTTATCATCTTTAAAATTTAGATTCTGTACTTCACTTATTTAGAATTAATAATTATACCACTGCATGGTGTAACTGGGAAACTGTATCCAAGCCTCTCTGGAAAAGTACTAAATACAGTAATAGGCACTGGAGCAGTCTGTGTGGGGCCTTTTTTTTTTTTTGGAAGTGGGAAAGATGGGAACAGGAAGCTTCATCTGTGATGATCTTTCTAATGGGGTTGAGGACTGGAGTGAAAAGCCTATGTGGGAGTGTTACTTCTTCCTAGAAAATTTAGAAGTGATAGACTAAACACTGTCAAGCACATAATTTCACAGGACCCTTCCCTTCCTTTTACGTTTCCCTTCATTTGTCTACATTGAATTGATTGGTACAGCCATAGGATTTTCAAGGGTAAATTTTGGGACAGAGTATTCTCCACAGCTCTGGAGTGGTAGGCAGGAGGACAGGTCCTTGGGGATTACAGCACTGAGGGCAATAGGCCCCCCTGTCAGATTGCCCCAGGAGAAAACCTGAAAATGAACCTCTTCCCAGGTGAAACATTTTTCAAAAAGACATCTTGATTCCTGGCACAGAGGTGCTTCAGTTCACCACTGCCTTTCTTCAGGAGGTGTTCCTTGAACCTCCACAATCACAGCTGGAGGACACAGCAACACAGCTGGCAGTGTGCCTTCCTTGAGCTGCTACGTGCACACCATTGTGGGAGAAACATCACACCCCAGTGCCCTCACAGAAGACCATCATCATGGAGATGATGTTAAGGGCCCTTCAAGACAGCAGAGATTTAATATAACATTTCATTGCTATTCTGGGGGAGATTAGCTGTTGCTGATAGACTCTGTAAATAGCCCAGCTGGAAGGGAAGTATGTACACAAGCATCTTCATAAGCTCCTTTCTCAGCACATTTACCTGTGAAAGATTCAATATAGTACTAAGATTCTGTATAGCTGTGAAGTTCAGCAGCTCTACAAGAACGATCTCCTTTGTTTTTCACTATACTCTGTAATAAGTCCTATCCAATTCAGAAAAGTTGGGGTTTTTTTAAGAAATAACTTTTAAAATAACTTTGAAAGACATCTGCAGAGAATCAGGATAACTTTTTGTTGAAAGCAAGGACGTCTTGGAATGATGTTGAATAGATGACTCCCTTTCAGACTAATATACTGTGGGATGCATTGTGGGTCAGTGTGACTGCTGAAAATTTAGGGCACAAAAGGCTATCTGAGCATAACAAAAGCAGCTTATTTGCACTGACTATCTATTTCTTAAAAAATACGTTCGTTGAAAGTGGAGTCATTGAGTAAGACTGTGATTCAAAGCAGTAATTTAGTATGGCCACTTAAAGCAGACCATAGTTTAATATATTTTGTATGAGAAGAATCTAGTGAAATGACACTACGCTATCAGTAAAAATAAGATCAAAGTCTGTCAAATGCTGTCATGGTTTAGTCTGGGCTGACCACTAGTCAAACTCTGAAGTTATCAGCAAGGATAAGTTTTCTTTATTGAACAGCAGCATTCACTGACTTCAATGATAGTTTAATAGGAAATCAGTTTTTTTTGAGAAAAGAAAGAAAAAAGTCAGGTTTCATGTGAAGGCCATGATACTTTATAGTCAAAGTCTGTACCATTAATTTCATATTTATTTCTTACTAACATTATTTGAAAAATATGGTTATTTCTCAAATTATCTGCTTCCTCCTATGTCTGTATTGTTTAGAGAAGCTCATGCATATCAGATATTGTTATATTGATAGTAATTGCTCGTAAAAGTACATGTACTTGAAGAGAAAATTCCTGCCTTGTTTTAGGAGACAAAATGAGCACAGCCAGATAGACAAATAGCAAGAAAGAACAAAATAAGCTCTGTCTTATTTAGAGAATACTAGACATAATATATGATGTAAACAGCATATATCGTGCCATATATTTGTCTATATTATTGATGAAAAGATCTGTTGCACACATGAACTATAATTCCTGTTTACTAAGATTCTTCTTTGTGCTGAAGGAGGAAGTTTTACGTTTGGCATTTTTCAGTGCCTGCTACTAACCATGCCTTGTTTTAAAGAACACCTCATCTGTAGTTCTGCAAGAAATTAATACTTTTGATACAAAAGGGTAAAAATTGATGATAAAACCATGACTGTTAGATGAGAAAGTGATTTTGTGACTCTAGCAAATATACACTTTAGTTTTACCATGCTATTTTCTTTGGTACCTCACTTATCTCTATATAACTGATGTAACAAAGCCATTGCACTACAGAAATTAACACTTTACCAAGCTGGGGTAAGAAAAACAGCAATGGAAACCTCATTTTTTCCCCAGTCTGTTAAATCTCTCTAGTTCCTGTACAAGAATGTTGAAATCATTATAAATACACGAAAATAAACAGAGGGCTCAGAATTTGTTGCTTCATATACGGAAATAAGTTTGAAGAAAAAAAATCATGTCATTTTCAGGACTGATTTTAATGTAATAGGCATTACATTAATGCCATGTAAAAGACATGGCATTAATGGATAAAGAAATACCAGAAGATGATGGAAAGAGTATGGAAATAAATTAGTAACACTGAATGAGATCAATAGACATAAAAAGACAAGGGTTGAGCATTTGCACAACACATCAGACAAATAATAGAAACCAGGACAGAGAGTATGATTCTGTTAAAAACTGTTGCTGGAAGTATGATAAGAGGTCCTATTTGGATTTTACTATGATTCTTCTGTAGGCTTTTCTGGTCAGACTGTGACATAGAGCAGAAATTCTGCTGTATACCGGTTCTCTTCAACATCTCTGTCAGGGACGTGGACAGTGGGAGTGGGTGCAACCTCAACAAGTTTATTGACACACTGCAAGAGGGACCTGGACAGGCTTGAGAGGTGGGCCTGTGCAAACCTCATGAAGTTCAACAAGGCCAAGTGCAAGGTCCTGCACATGGGACCGGACAATCCTAAAGACATATACTGGCTGGCCAGAGAATAGATTGAGAGTGTTGGTTGATGACATGAGCCAGGAGTGAGCTCAACATGAGCCAGCCATGTGTGCTGTCAGCCCAGAAAGCCAACTGTATCCTGGGCTGTGTCACAAGAAGCATGGCCAGCAGGTCACAGGAGGTGATTCTGCCACTCTGCTCCACTCTCATGAGACCTCACCTAGAGTACTGCATTCAGCTCTGGAGTCCTTAGCACATGGACCTGTTGAAGTGAGGGGGAGGGCCATGAAAATGATCAGAGAGCTGGAGCACCTCTCCTATCAGGACAGGCTGAAAGAATTGGGGTTTAGCCTGGAGAAGAGAAGGCTCTAGGGAAAGTTTATAATGGTCTTCCAGTAACTGAAGGGTATCTTTCACCTACAAGAAAGGTGGAGGGGGACTTTTTACAAGGGTATGTAGCGATGGGATGAGGGGTAATGGCTTCAAAATGGAAGAGGGTAGATTTAGATTAGGTATCAGGAAGAAATTCTTTACTGTGAGGGTTGTGAGACACTGGAACAGGTTGACCAGAGGAATTGTGGATGCTCCATCCCTGGAAGTATCCAAGGCTGGATTGGATGGGACTTTGAGCAACCTGCTCTAGTGAGAGGTGTCCCTGACCATGGCAGGAGGGTTGGAACTCAGTGACCTTTAAGGTCCCTTCCAACCTTAGCCATTCTATGATTCCATGATATAATGGGGGGGAAGCAGGAGGCGGGTATAAAATCTGCAGTAAGTTTGATCACAGTAGTATATTGTAGACAACTGGCTATAGCCTGTACTTGCTAATAGCAGTAAGTTCCAATTATACTTCTTTCATCACCAGATAGTCAACGAACCAAGAAGAAGTGATTGTCTTTTGAACTGAGTTTCAGCAAAATATTATAGAAGTTATAGAAAACAGGCTGAATGTTCATGAATTTGTTCAGTTTAAATTAAATGGAAGCATAAACAAAAGTACTTCTCTAGTTAAAGACTTTAATTTTGAAAAGGGAAACCTGAGAGATTAAGAAAAGTAATTAGTGAAGTCAACTGGAATGAAGAGCTAGAGGATTTTAATATAGACAAGGCTTGGAACGTAGAGGAGGCTGACCTAGAGTGCATGCAAAGCCTATGAACACATTTTGAAAGGAAGAATAATTAGGGATGTAGTGGTTAAATGAGAAATGCATCATGGGTTTGCTAAGGTTGATCATGCTAAGGTTGTCTCTCTCTTTATAAGATAACAAATTTTCTAAAAAAACCCAAGCAAATAACTTTCTGCAAACAAAGCTAGATTTAATGTCAGGATTTCAGAAAAGCATTTCATATGGTGTCACATAGGAAATTATTAGCTGAACCTTAGAAAATGAGGATTAATAAAAGAATTATGAGGTAGTGGACCATAAAGGAATCTAGCTAACAATAGCAGGCTTCGCTAAAAGGGCACTATTTGTCTGAAAGGGATTTTATTAATAGAACTAACAAGGGTCATTATTAGGATAAATTGTATTTTTTGATTTCTTTAATGGGGTTAGTGTAAAATACAGAAGATAGATGAATTTTCAGTAAAAGGATGAATGGAATATCATAAAAGAATATAAATAAGATGAAACCTAAGATTATCTGATAATAAAATCACATAGATTTGCACTTAATATTTCTGCTATAATTTGGAGACTCATCAACATGAAATGTTAATGGAGGTAAAAAAGCATGGACTAATTAAACTGGTGTGACCACGTCTGGAATTTTATGCACAGTGGTAGAAATGAATTGGAGACTAATTGGAATTGTGCTAGGAACAAAGAATGATATTGTTCTACTAGTTGTATTAAGAGACTATTTTATGACAGGAAAGAAAAAGATCTTTATACAAAGAAAAATGTGTGTTGATAAATGATCACTTTGTTCCAAGGTGAAAACACAAAGGTGGTAAAACAGATACTTTACTGAAAGAGTAATCTTGGCACAAGAGTAAATGGGAATAAATTGACCATGAACAGATGTTGGCTGGAAATTGGAAGATGTGCCTTATTACTCAAAGGTGCTAGACCAGTTTTTCAGAAAAAAAAAAAGTTTAAGGGTAAACCCTTAGTTTTAGATGAAGCTGGTAGCCTTATGCAAGTAAAAGAAATTTCTGCTTGTGAACAATGGGAAAACCCTATCCCAGAAGGGGAAAAGGGCACTAGGCCAGGAGTTAACAAAGCTCATTGACAGAGCTTTAAACTGGAAGCTAAGGGGGAAGGGGATAAAACCAGGCCCGCTGGTAATGAGTCTGGGGGTAAAGGGCCAAGGTCAAGTGCATCTACACTAATGCACGTAGCATGGGCAACAAACAGGATGAGCTAGAAGCCATTGTGTGGCAGGACAGCAATGACATAGTCGCCCTCACAGAAACATGGTGAGATGATGGTCACTACTGGAATGCTGCAATGAATGGCTATAAGCTCTTCAGAAGGAATAGGCAAAGAACGAGGGGGGGAGGGGGTGGGTGGCTCTGTACATTAGGGAGCGATTTGACTGTATAGAGCTAGACTCCAGCAAGGATGAAGTTGAGTGTTTATGGGTAAGGGTGATTTTGTGCTGGGAGTCTGCTATAGACCACCCAACCAGGATGAGCAGATCAATGAAGTATTCTATAAGTGGCTGGCTGCACTCTCGCAAACGCCAGCCTTGTTCTGGTTGGGGACTTCAACCTACCAGACATCTGCTGGAAATATAACATAGTAGAGAGCAGGAAGGTTAGGAGGTTCCTTGAGTGTATGGAAGATAACTTCCTGACACAGCTGGTAGGTGAGACAACCAGAGGAGGTGCCTCTCTAGACCTACTTTTCACAAAGAAAGAGGGGCTGGTGGGAGATGTGGAGGTCGGAGGCCGTCTTGGGCTTAGCAATCATGAAATGGTTAAGTTTTCAATTCTTATTGAGGTAAGGAAGGGGGTTAGCAAAACCTCCACCTTGGACTTCCGTAGGGCAGATTTTAGCCTGTTCAGAACCCTCGCTGGGAGAGTCCCTTGGGAGATAATTCTGCGGGTCAAAGGGTTCCAGGAAGACTGGACACTCTTCAAGAAGGAAATCCTAAAGGCCCAGGAGCAGCCTGTTCCCATGCGGCACAAAATTAAAGGGCAAGGAAAATGGCCAGCCTGGATGAACAAAGAGCTCTTGATGGGACTCAAGGCAAAAAAGAGAGTTTACTACCTTTGGAAGAGGGGACAGGCAACTCAGGAGGAGTATAGAGATCTTGTTAGGTCATACAGAGAAAAAATTAGGAAGGTAAAAGCCCAGCTGTAACTCAGCATGGCCATTAACATAAGGGACAACAAAAAATGTTTCTATAAATACATCAACAAAGAGAGTCAGGGAGAATGTCCATCCCTTACTGGATGCAGGGGGAAACACTGCAACCAAGGATGAAGAAGGCTGAGATACTTAATGCTTTCTTTGCCTCCATCTTTGTCAGACCAGCTATCCCCAGGGTATTCAGCCTCCTGGACTGGAAGATAAGGATGGTGAGCAGAACAACTCCCCTGTAATCCAGGAGGAAGTTATTAATGATTTTCTTATGCATCTGGACATGCATAAGTCAATGGGGCCTAAGAGTACTCAGGGGGCTGGTGGGAGAGCTCACCAATCCTCTCTCCGTTATCTGTCAACAATCCTGGTAACAGGAGAGGTACCAGATGATTGGAGGGTAGCCCGCATGATGCCCACCTACAGGAAGGGCTGGAAGGAGGATCTGGGAAACTATAGGCTTGTCAGCCTGACCTCAGTACCAGGAAAGATCATGCAGAGGATCATCTTGGGTGAGCTCTCATGGCAAGTGCAGGGCAGGCAAGGGATCAGGGCCACCCAGTATGGGTTTGTTAAAGGGAGGTCCTTGGCCTGACCAACTTGAGCTCTTTCTATGACCGCCTTCTCAATGCAGGGAAGGCTGTGGACTTTGTCTACCTGGACTTTAGTAAGACCTCTGATACCATCCCTCACAGCATTCTCCTGGAGAAACTGGTGAATCATGGCATAGACAAGTGTACTTACTCTTCACTGGATAAATAACTGGCTGGATGGCCATGTCCAGAGAGTTGCTATTAATGGGGTGAAATCCAGTTGGCGGCCGGTCACCAGTGGTGTACCTCAGGGCTCAGTTTTGGGGCCAGTCTTGTTTAATATCTTTATTAATCATATAAATAAGTGGATTGAGTGCACCCCCAGTAAATTTGCAGATGACACCAAACTAGGTGGGAGTGTTGATCTGCTTGAGGTTTTACAAGGGGATCTGGACAGACTGAACCAATGGGCCAAGGCCAATGGGATGAGGTTTAATAAGGCCAAGTGCCAGGTCCTGCATTTTGGTCACAACAACCCCAGTCAGTGCTACAGGCTTGGGGCGGAGTGGCTGGAGAGCTGCATGCCAGCCAGCATGGGTTTATGAAAGGGAGGTCCTTGGCCTGACCAACTTGATCTCTTTCTGTGACCATGTGACCAGCTTCCTCGATGAGGGGAAGGCTGTGGACTATGTCTACCTGGACTTTGGTAAGGCCTTCGACACCGTCCCCCA
>BJBW01008802.1:0-17144 GCA_004320125.1 Scolopax mira
GTTGTACTACTTCTACAAGTATTTTTCATGAGTTATCCAGAACTCTGGTGTGTGTGATTTTTATAGTTGAACCTGAAGCAGCAAAAATCGGTGAAAGAACCTAAGAATTCTGAATATTCCAGGTTAGAGCTCTTAAAGTATATCAAAGAAATTACTGACCTTTTATAATCACTGTCCCTGCTTAAGATTATTAACACTAGTGAATCCTAAACCAAAACTGAACTACAGCTGTTTATATAATAAGTTACAATGTGTAAAGTACTAAATTGAATGCAGTTATTCTTATCCAGAATATATTTATTAGATTAAGAGATTTCAGTTAAAAGTTAAATAATTCTTTTTAAGTCAGCTGTTGAGAATGCAAAAAAAAATTAAATAAATTAGTATCTTTTTTAAAAGAACTTTTCCTCTTACAAATAATGGGACCATTCTGTTTGGAACAAGGGTAGGAATTGAACATGCTCTGGATGTCCAAAGGAACACTCTAGAACATCTCTACTTCTAGCAGGAAAGGCTTTTCTTCTTAAAATGAAATCAAGCCATATTCTTTTCCAGGAGCCCACAGTTTTAACTGTGCTTTAGTCCCTGCTCTGGCATCTCACAGGTGTTGACTGGGCTGTAAAACTCTATGAATTTCTTTCTGGTTGGTTTTGCTTTGTTTTGTTTTTATTCAGTGTAAATATGCTCAAGTGCTTCCTCTGAACCCACTCAACAGTTCCTATAGAGTTAGGAACGGCTGGTTTTGTTTTAATGCTATTTGTGTCCCAATATGTAAAGTTGCCCCTGCTGTAGAAACATGAATCTAGATTGTTTTTCTGGCTCTCTTGTCTCTCACCTCACAGGGCTGCATTTAGGCTCCACGCAGTAGTTGAAGAACACGGAATAAACCCCCATCTTCACAGGGCACCGACACTGAAAATGCTTCTAAAACAAATGATGGAACTAATTCTTTCTTTTGTAGTTAAAAATCATGAAAGCCAACGATCTTACTTGCAAAAGTCGGAAGGGAAGGGTGCATTTTGGGTACAGGGGATTCTAATTTAAGCTACTTGTTTCATCACCTGGTCTTACACAAACTGGAGCATTAAGGTATGCTTTTAATAGTGGCGTTACCAGCACTGTCCATTAATTAAATTGTGTAAATTAGAAGAGCTGTTAGAAGTAACTACGTTGGTTAACAGTTTTTTGTATGTTTTTTTTTCCTTTAGAGAGATACATACTCCAGTTTTCATTTTGCCATTTTGCGAGAGTGTATTTTACATACTCATCTTTTTATTGAAAGAATTGCAAATCAAACTTTAAGTGTGTGTGCATTCTGACACATACACACAAAAAACCCAAGTGCATTTATTTATTGAATAATAGGGCTTCAATTAGAAGCCTGTCTGAAATGTAGAGAAGTCCCTTACCTTGTGTGATGAGAAATGCCCTGCAACTGTTAGAAAGAAGAGAGACAGAAAGGCAACCAACCCTGTTCATGAACCTCTCTAAAAGACACTTTATACTTTCTTAAGTTGCCTGGAGAGGAAATACTCTTCCAGTGTTTACAAGCAGGGAGAAACTCTCTGCTGTAAAAAGAATTATGTGCCCTGCTTATAATTGTCACAACAGTTTATTTACATACCTGGTCAACTGTGACAAACTGCTGCTTAAATTCTGTGTTTCTGTAATTGTAAAATAATTGTTTTCTTTTTGTAAAGCCAAGATCTCTTCTATATTTCTGATAGGAAGCTTCTCACCATTAAAAGCACTTACCAAATCAGCTACCGGTTTCTTTATTATGGTTGTCTCACGCTGCCATTAAATGAGTCAGATGAACTGCTTTTTTGCAGAAGTGTGTATATCTACACCTCTCACAAGACTTACAGCCATCTGTTAAAAGCTGACTAGGTTTACCTTGTTCTTAGTATATTAATCTCTCAAAGGTTAAAGGTGCAGGTGGTTGTCTTGACAATTCCCTATGGCTTAATTTAGAGCGTAGCATTAGTTAAGGTTTAATTTTCTTCAAAACCAAATTCCTATATCAGAATTTAGACAACTCATATGAATGTAAAGAAGTGAACGCTCCTGACTTCAGGTAAGCACAGCTTGAAAGAGACAAAGTGTTGTAGAGGAACTGGTCTGGTGACATATTCTGATCTGTGACAACATCTGGGAGAACTGAAATCTTAAAAGGGAAGTACCAAAATCACTGTGGCCGACTTGTTGCAAGACATGCCAGTCCAATCAGGAAAGCCTCAGTGACTAACCAAGAAGCCATTTGAAGCATCCTTGGCTCACAGTACGCCCTGCATCTGTGCCGTGCTGTCATCGTGTGCTTGGTTTGTCATCTGGAAGCTTCTCTTCTCGGCTCTCCCGCACTCTTTAATTGTAGAACCAGCATTTTCTGATTGGAGAGATGTATAAATGTCAAGTCTGACTTCAAGCTGCTAATGAGTATTGTATTTCTCTACTTTTGAAAGAAGAAATATGGAGGTAGCAGAGGTGGGAGAGCACCGACCTCCCTCTGGGAAGCACTCGGTGCCTGCATTCTTGGACGACAGGAAAAATGAGAATCACTTACCAGACTATAGCGGTATGGATAAAGAAACAGTTTAATTTTATCCTTTTTTTTTTGCTTACAATATAATTCAAAGACAGTCTCAGTTTCCCTATTATGTAGAGTCTAAATTAAACCTGTTAATATTTATTAGACAACTCAATGGTTTGCTTAAGCTAACTGAAGTTTTATGGTACCATTCAGGCACATGTGTGTACACAGTACTCATGTAAACAATAGCAAGGGAAAATACAAGCAGTGTTTCACTTAAGCCTTATATAAAATCCATTTAGTAGAACAAGTCAACTTTACAGTGCAAATCTGAATGAGAATAAACAGGATTAAAACTTCCCAAGTTTTGTTTTGAAGTAAAAGTCTTAAAGCAAAAGAGAAAAAGAGGTTGAAAATTTCAATGCAGTCCTGAGCACCACATCCTTTTTTTTTTTTTTTTTCAGTTTTGTAGAGGAAATGTAATTAGCAACACCTGTTAATGTTCTTGCCTGCCTCAGTCACCACGGCCCACGTAAGCACAGAGAGTGACTGTAGGGAAGAACCACACCATGGATGGTCCAAGAGCAGCCTGTAACAAGATTAAGGACATTTTACCACCTCCAGACCCTGCTCCTCCCACCTGCAGCACACGCTTCAAGACACCTCTCAAAATCAGGTACCCTGCTCTACACAAGGCAAGTTTATAGCTAACCCTATAGACAGGAACTACAGCTACTTTCCACTCTGATAACACCTCCTGCAATTACCCTGCTGACAATTAAATACTGTGATAAGCATGGGACAAAAAGAGCTGCTGAAGTATTTAAGCTTAGTCTCTCTATTTTCTCATTGTTTAAATTCCCTTTACATCCAGGTGGTACAGTTGCTTGAGGTGTGCTTTATTTTATGTAAAGAAAAGTAGCATTTAAGGCATGTTTAGTGTATTATGAAAAAAAAGACTTGGTAAAAAATAAGTGGTCTCCCTTGTTTCCAAGTAAGTATAACGTAGAAAACAAAGTGGTGAAACTCACTGAGTTAGCCCGTTCTGAACTGCTTAAAGAAATAAAAACAGGGTCCTGGCAACCTCAGAGAGAAATAACCAGCCAACTTCTTCAACAGCTAAGCAAAATTAATTGACCATAACACTGCTAGTGCTTTTAGACTCTGCATTCATGTACACTTAGCAGTATGTCTGCTGTATTCATCTCCAAAACATTTTAATTCTAGCATTCTAGACATAACAGCATTAAGCAGCACTCATGGAAGTTGTCAGTTATTGCAAATCTGCAAATGCAACTCGAAATAAAGATCTGATAGGGAACAGAAGCATGAATCCAAATTTTTCTGTCAAAGAACATATTTTGGGTGAATGAGTAAAACACATTAACATATGTTGAAAACATGATTAAGTCTTGCAGAGAATTGGAGGTGATACTTCAGGTACTTAGAATGTTTTTACTGGGAATACAAGCAAAGACAGTGCTACAGTGTCATGTAGTGTAACATGAATATTTATGTGAGGTATAACCTGTAAGCAGTTGCTGTAAATACACACAGGTATAAGCCATTGAGTTTTCTGCCATAGTTTTCTTTAGAGAAGTTGTGGAGAACAGCAGAAGTTTGCCTTAACAGGACAGAACCTGTCCCCTGTTGTACACAAACCTCTCCTGTTAACAAAAAAACAAGTCCAGAAAGTATGTTAGATGTATATCAAGAATATATATGTTCAAGAGCATAGTGAAATTGTCCTTTTGGTATTACTAATACTATAGATCCTATTAGTATTTGGATATACACATAGTGGAATATGCACATCCAAAAGTAAATATACAAAGCCATCTTAAAAAAATAAAAGCTAAATTAGGAATAAGCTACTTTGCAAGAAACTTCCTGCAGAACTATATCTTTAAGGTGATAATCTTTGAACTAAGACTTATTATCTACTGCATTCAAAAATGGCTTGCTGTGAAATCTTAATCTCACTTCTCTCCCACCCAATCGGACACGTCTTCAGGATTGTGATTCAATGATTGTTTAGCAGCAATTTTAGAGAACTGTAAATTCTTTTATTAACAGGCATTATAAACAGATACTACTACTTTTATTTAAAAACCATGAGTGCCACATTGATGAATATACAGCTCATGAATAACTTAAAAGTATTTCCCATATTAAAAGGCAATGCACACAGCATACAAAAAGTATACTAAACAAAGCTATGAGGATACATGATTGAAGTGTCTAAAATGATATATACAGTACATAATGTTTTGTTTATATTTAATATAGGCTTCTGTACTGCCATTCCCATCATGCCTCACTCTCCCCTGACACTGAATTTTGCACTTCTTCTTCCAAAATTGGTACAATCAGGTTATCCTTGGACATCAGATTATACTTCATCACGAATTTAGTGAACCGGTGACACAAGAAAGTTTCATTCTGGAGATGAAAAAAGGGGAAAACACGATATATACAGAAGGAATATTTTAAACAATTGAGGAGAACATACTAAAAATAGCCCTGCTGATTATATGTAACTGCCTCATTAGATTTACAAGTCCTAGAAAGTAGGAGCAGTGCTTAAATGGTAAATTCCATGGTAAAGTTGTTACTGTAATTGACAAGCTAAAGTTACAGCTCAATTCAACAGCACTTAGACAACAATATAGTCAAGGACCTGAAGAACAAGTCCTGACCTACTCTCCAAAGGAGAAGCGTAAGGTGTTGTCAAACTCCTCTTCCATGCCCTATCCCCAACACAACAGGACACAGCCATTCCACAGCTGTTACAGCAACCCTAAATGGGATTTGGCAAAGGTTTCCTTTCACATTCAGCTATACCCCTTATCTCCTTTCTTTCTATGAATTTCTGCTTTTCCATTAAAAAAAAAAAAATTGGAAGTTACTGGTGCATAAACTGCCACCAGTTACTCTGTCTGTTTGTAGTTTTACAATTATAATTCCTTAATAGTCATATAACACATACGAACAGGAACTGTGTACATAAGCAGTACTGGCTATACCAAGTGCTTGAATACATTCAGGAATGTTTAAAACAAGATGAATTTGTACAAAAACTCTCAAATTTTGACCTTTTATCCAAATGAGGGAAACCATAACTGTGTAAACTGATTATATAAATTAATTTTCATTTATGTATACATAACATAGCATTTCAACTATAATCTACTATCATCAATACTTCACTTGAATACAGCTCTTGAGGCAGGATTAAAAGAAAATGTGTAATGCAATTACATCACAGCTATAACTTCAGTAAATGCGCTTCTTTCAAGAAGTAATTTGAAACTACTTACTTCATATTCATCAAATATCTGCCGGTGATGAAAATAAGCATGTGAAAATATTCTGTAAATCCTTCGGCACACTGATCCTAATTTGGCTACAGAGGATTCCTTTATGCTAACCCTGTAAGCATCAGGAGAAGGGTTACACACCAGGTCTGCCAAAACGACTCCCGAGACACTTGTTGACATGAATTCCCATTGTCAATACTCTACTATATAATTATATATGAAAATAATAGATGCTGCAGATATCTGTGTCTCGTAACAAAATGTTGGTGCATGCTTCACATTTAAAAATTGTATTCTGACTACAGGAAAAGTTTGGCCTGTAGTTAACAGAGTAACAGTTACAGGCTGAATTTCTGGTTTCCAGCAATGGTGGGCCAAGGGAAGAAGAATTTCTCTTTGCCAATACCAGATTCCCAGAGAAGCACGGGTTTGACTTCTCCAGTTAGGTTTCCATGATCCAGCATGTGGGCTGCCCAGTCAGAACATTCAGTCTCTGTCTTCTGTGGTCACTGATGTCCCACAGTAGATTGGTGTTGGCTTCTGGAGGCTTTCAGTGCTGTAGTGTTTTAAATCCTTTGAATCACTGCCTCTCTCTAAAGCACTACACCAACGGAAGCTCCATGACACCAGCAGGTACTAGTAAAACAGTTTCCACCTAAGAAGTACCCAATACCTCTAGTAAATGGCAAAGTATTTGAATAGGTCGGAATTCTTCCTTGGCTTAAAAGGGACAATAGCTCTACCAACAAATGCCACATGCTGCAGAACTTCTGATATTTCCAGTAATAGCCCATGAAAAATGTGTTAGATGTTTCTGTGTGTTTCATAAGTGTTTAGCTCCCACCTCCTCCCTCTCTCCCTCCTCCCAAAAGAAAGCATTTTTACCTGCTGGGGAAATATTTATTGCTATTCAGAAGACATGCAGCTCCATCAAGTGTGTGTCTGGTGTAGTCTATAGCAGGACACTACAAAACCACAGAGTGAGTGAGCACCTGTATGAGTGCACGCATGACACTTATGAACTTGTTTAAAGAAAAACATTTTCCTTATGTTTCCTGATGCTTTTAACCTCACTGGTCATTTTTATTCCTAGAAGTTTCACACAGCTTCCCTAAAGGTCTAACTACGTTTCATCCTGAAGCGAGCCATTTGTTTTCTGTGTTTCACAGCCCATGTAAATTATTTAAAGAAAAAAGTTACTATGGAAATGCAACTACGCACACAAGTAGTGAATTTTATGCATCTCCTCAAGTAAAGCTGTATAATAAGAATACATACTGGCAGTACACTGAAAGACTATCATTACCTCACAGTTCACGTGTAGTCAAGCTGCCAGACTCCTCCTTTTACAGCCTAAATTAACATCTTACCAGAAATAAACAACAAAAAAACCCAAAACAAACCAACCAACCAAAACAAAAACCATAACCTGCACCTAAGTATATCAGTTATTTTTAATTTTGGCAAAGGAAAACAATCTTTAGTGTAGCTAAGTGTATAACAAGCCAAGCCTTGGCTCTGCAATCAAGTACACGTAGGGGAGAAGGAAGAAAGAAAGAAAAGGTGAACTGAGCCAGGCTGAGAGCAGGAATGTCTGCCCATTTTGCCATCCCCCAATGTCAAGAAAAAGACATCTAGTTCATGTTTTTGACAGCAGTTTAGGGTTGCATCACCCACTATCTGTCACCCGTTAGTTGACAGCTGTTATCAACGTGGAAAACAGCTGATGCATGATGTATGTTCAGAGATGAAAAGCAGCCTGAAGTTCTCCAGTCTACCTGACTAGCAGAGACTCACTGCATGGCAACAAACCGAGGGAGGGAGTGTGAAAAAAGTTGGCCTTCAGAGCTAAATCAAGCCATCTCAGGAAATTACAGGAAAAAAAACAAAGCAAACCAAAGCTTACAGGACAAAAAGGGTAAGGTTAAAAAGAACCAATACCTTACTCTGGAAGGAAGGTGAAATACAAAGACAAATCTGACAGACTGCACTACTACCACAACCAGTAGCAACAAAGACCTTCTGAAGGCAAAAAAAAAAAAAGATATAACAAGTGCTTCAACAGACCATCTGAACAAAGTTTAAAGTAACTGGATGCTCAGACAGATCAGCTGATGCTGATAACCTACTCGATATAAAGTATTTTTATGACTCCACTGCATCTTAGGAGTAACTTCCCTAAGAACATGTATGTGCCATGGCTTTGGCTTTCAGAGTGTCAGGACTTACACGTCTACTGCTACGGATCAAGGCCAAAGTTTGAAGGGACAGCCTATTCTCAGCATGTGCTCCTCTTTCAATTAAACCTAAAAAAAGACCTTTCTCCATTGAGATTCAGGCTGTCTCAACACAAATTAAAAGAGAGAAGAGGAGAATGTGCAAAGTCTCCAATACTGTGGTAAAAAGCAGCTCCTTCCTACCTCATCCCATTCTTTTGTAAACAGAATAGGAAAGAAGGAACCCACAAGTGATATTCTTAACCCACATAAGCTCTCAGCTTGACTAAGCCACCTATAGCAGTCTCCCCATGAGCATCTAAACCATGAAAAGAAATCCTACGTCAATGGGGTCAGTTTTTCAAAATACATCCGTACCTCTTTGGGAGTTTTATGAGCTGCACAAAGGAAAATCCATTGTTCAGTTGCTGTCATCTGAGTACACGTGTCGGGGTGACATTCACTCTGTTAAAACAATTATTCAGTTGTGAAAACTACCCAACAGCAAAAATGAGCTGATCTTTTCAAATCATTCTTTTGCCCTGTCCCCCACCAAAAAAGTTTAGTTGCCATAAGTCTTTAAAACCCTAAAAAGCTCTTACTTCAAACCACTGCTTAAGTCTATATGTATAAATTTAGAAGAAGGAAGTTCTGCAAACTCTGCATTTTACCAAAAAAAGTGTCTCCTCTCTGATACATTATAAAAATATCAAGAAAAGAATTACCTGAAGTTTGACAGCTAGTCCATTGAGCTCAAGGCAGAATTGTCTAAAAAAATTTAAACATAGCAGCATCAAAATCAACAACTGGATTTCCCACTGGAAACATCTAATACAAAATAAGGTTATACATTCTGATCTTCACAGATCTCTTAATGTTTTTGGAAATGTTTCTTGTAAAGTGGGAAAAAAAATCTTTAAAGAATACCACCAAATTTCAGCTGATGTTACACCTAAAAGTCAAAAGGCTAGGAATTAACACACTATAAAAAGACTCCAAGTTGACAGAAACAGAATTTACACCAGCATATTTTTTTTCACTCGGCAAAACAATTATATTTTAATTCTTACCTGACAGTAGAGCCTGAGCTTAACCAGTAATTTAGTGGATGTGTTTAAGATACCAACTTTGTTATGGAACAAAGTGCATTTCACAAGTATAGATTACTTTTTTTTAAAAAAAAGAAAATGTCAAGAAAATGCATTTCTTAAGAGTTTAAGTTTTAATTTCATATAGCTGGATCATTCCATCCTTCTAAGATATATTTCTTCCAGATCAATTAAGTGGCTAAAGTCTCGCCACAGATCATGAATAGAGTGGGACTTCTAGAAGTACTGCTTTCACTTGAATGAACTTGAAAGTACATTTTGTAAGAGAACTCACCCCTCCATTCTGCAAGAAAAATCTGAATAAATTTTCCAAAAGTGCCTAGTATTTAATGACAAGTCACTTCTACAACTCTAGAATGGTTTTCAGTGTATGTAATAGGACAGAGGAAATGCTTAAAATGTGTCTTTTGCAATTGCATGTGGACGCTTTTCCTCTTTTGAGGCTTTCCTACATCTATTGGAGCTATTGTGGACCAAATGAGAGAAAAATAAAAACAGGAGGCAAAAAAGTCAGGATATATAAATCTAGGAGCAGTTTAGAACTATTCTTATTCCTGAGAGTATATCTGATAAAGGTAGAAGACACACTTAGAAGAAAAAAGTAGTATCAGGACATGAGGACACTAAAGTAATGCCAGGATAAAAGGATTACTATGTATATATTAAGAGGGTGTAAACCTACACTACAACTGAAAAATACTTTCAGGCACAAACTACCTGGCTAAATGTATTTATTATATGGCATAAAACAAACTGAGAGAAGGAGAAGTTTTGAGTTTCCTTACAACTAGAAGAAGAACTATAAGACACAAGTTCCAGAAGAAGCACTGGGAGCAACTGGAAATCACATCCCCACTTAGTAGAGATGAAGAACTGATGACGCCAGGAAAGTGCTATGGAAATTCATTACTACATATTCAAGGAACAACTTTTGAGTTGAGGTATAAACATTTTCTTTAAAAACATCAAAAACACTAGATTAGAGCATACCATAAATCTTTAGAAAGAACAAGGAATTCAGAAAATAATGTCAAGTATAAAAACATTTAATAGTAGAAATATCAGGTCTCATTTAAGTTACTTTGATCTGTCCTATTCAAAAAGGCTCACTACCACTATCAATGCACAAAACCTAAGAATCAGGACACAATGTTGACAAAAGATGGATTCTTACCTTAAATGTTCATACTTCCACACACCTTCATCCTGGCCTTCGGGAGGTTCAAGGATTTTATCAATGTTGGAACAGTCTGCCCTTATGTTTTGCTGAATATACTAGGAGGGGAGGAAGAAAATAAATCTAGATCTTGTAATTATAGCAAGACAGTATATTTAGGACGTCTTTGAGGAACTTATGTTTCCTCTTTACCTGAGAGGTGACTGATGGACTAAAAAGTTAAAGAGTAGATGGTCTGGGTAAGAAAACTAGTATAAAAAAATGTGAGATCTTCAAAATACCTCTCCTCAATTAGAAAATGTAAAAAAATATGGGTAAATTTGACAGCTTTTTTACAACATACTTCTCAAAACAAAAGAACCTTTCAGGAAACCACACTATTTTCTTAAATCTGATTTGTTTAAACCAGACATGGGAATCCTAGCTATTTTTGCATACACAATAGTTTAATTTTTTTTTAATATACACAGGATGCTTATGAAGTTCACTTCTGTGCAGCAACATTCCAAGCAGATAAATAGCATATTTTTACCAAAATACAAAACTTGGGAAACTGAACTTAATAACAGCATTTCACATGAGTAAGAATACCTGCTGAACAGCTAATGTACTGTCCATTTCTTCAAAGGATTCATCAGGCCAATTGTAGAAATCCTGTTAAAAAAAGTTTAAACCAATTTAACAAAGATGAGGAGGGCTGGGGGAAGAAAAGCACACAACCTACAATAAGGTTGAACACGCAGGAAAATAGATGTAGAGGTAGTTTATACAATTCCAGGAAGCTCCGTCTTAACAGAAGCAGCACACAATCTTGGCAAGAATATGGTGAAATGGGATTTAAGCTCCTAATGTCACAACAGTAGAATATCTTGAAATGAAAGTTCTGTGTAACTCAGCGTACCATAAACATCATCTCTCCCCCACATCTTGCTGTAACACCTATATGGCCTGTATTTTTTAAAATAAGTAATTGTATAGAGTGCCCAATTTACATGTTAGGCCGTGCAAGAATAGAGTAGAAATGAGATCTGTAGAGAGAGGCATTATACAATTAAACTAAAAACTGCAATATATTCTAGGAATAACACACCACCAAAAACATCTTTAACCTGACGTAATACAAGGCAGTGTCAGCCTGACTCGGTGCTACACTCTCTTGGTATGCTCAGCATGCTGCCTAACTGGATGGCTGTCAGCTCTGCTAACCCACACTGTTTAGCACTGTTAATGATAAAACCAATCTGAAGTTTCACCTCAGATCCCGCTGTACCGCAGTGCTCTGCAGCAATTCACATCTGCTCCAACTATCATCCTCCCTGACATAGGCATTTTCTTACTTTGCGTTTTTCACATCTAAAATGCAATTAACTCCCTCTTATTAACCAGAGATACTGCGCATCAGCCTCCTGTAGCCGACCTCGGAGATGCAATGACTCAATGACAATGTTCCAACTGTAAAGCTTAGCAATCTGCTCTTGTGAGAATACTCATCTCTAGAGAAAGCAGTGAACATCCACTGCTGAAGTGCCATTGAGTAATTGTACTTAAATACTGAATAGCTATACCCGTATCATCCAAAATTATAACTTAAATACAGACACAAAAAAAAGTTGTATGATTGCATCAAATTCACAAAATTCTTCAACCTACACAAACTTTTAAATATTCTTCATAATTGAACCAAATCTAGTTCTATGTCCAGCTTACTGTTTTTCAGGATGCCCAAAATTTATCAAACTAAAGGCAGATAATATTCTACTTCCTTCAAAGATTAAACATGTATGGAATGAACTGGTTTACAGGGTTGCGTAATAATTCTACCTCTGTACGTTCTGACAAGGAGTAAGAGGAGAAAGGAGGTGCATTTTCTTACAACATTGTGTCATACACTGCTCTATTTCCGACTGTGAGCTCTCCTCACTAAAAAGTCTTGTGGAAAATTACATCTCTGAAGTAATCTAAAAAAACGTAGCTTAGGTGTTTGAGCTGTAGCTGTTCAAGATGACCTTGAAAACCCAGAAATCAATTTCCTTGTGATGAAGAGAAAGGATCTGGCCAAAGCCTCTGCAGATTACGTAAGGGAAGGATGACTTCTCTCTCCAGATGAACAGGCCAGGTATCGCCCCCCTGATGATGCACAACTCCCAGCCCGAGTTTGATCACGTACCGATCGGCTGGTTATGTATTTTATATTTTAACAGTCACACACTGTCAGTACCAGAAACCCAGCCCTGTGCTTGAGGAAAGCCTAAGACCTGGGCCGCAGCGCTTTGCCCCTGCACAAACCCGGCTGTTTCACCCGCCGGGGCGATGGGCATGCCCGGCCCTAGCAGCGCCCCGCCGGTGACAGCCACCGGGCCCCGAGACGCCGCTCCATCCCACCACCCACCCGGACATGCTGTCACACGACTCGCCCTCCCGAACCAGCGCCTGGAAACCCCATGGAAGCAGGGCGCCGGAAAGCCGAGGGGGAGCCGGTGCCGGAGCCACCTTCTGCCCCGGCCGGGAAGGCGGCAGCCCCCGACCCACGCCTACGGCCCGCTCTCCCCCGCCACCGGAGAGCGGGGCCCGGCTGCGGGGAACAAAGCGAGGCCGCGGAGCCGGGCCCGCCGCCGCCAGTCTGCTCGCCCGGCCCGGCGGGCAGCGCTGGGCCCCGGTAGGCCCGACGAGCTGCGGCGACTCCCCCGACGTCAGGCCGGGCCCGGCGCCTCAGCAGCGGCGCCGCCCGATCCCGCGCGAGAGCCGGCCCGCGGGCCGTGTTGCGGCGGCGCCTCACCTGGGCCTTGGTGCCCGGCCTGTTCCGCCTCAGCACTGCCGTCCCCTCCGCCATGACCATAGTGACAGCGGAGCCAGGACCCGGATGCGGCAGCGCCGGGCGGGGCGGCGGGCCAGGGGGAGGAACGGGCGCTGCCGTGGCGGGCGGAGGGAGGGAAGGAGAGATGGCGGAACAGCCGGCAGCGAGCAACGGCCGCCGCGCGGCGGGGCGCGAGAACAGTTCTCGCGAGATGAGGCGGGGGGCGGCCCTGAGGGGCGGCGAGCAATGAGGCGGGTCCTGGTCGCTTCTCTCCGTCCCTTCGGTGCTGCGGTACGTGTCGCTCCTTCTCCCGGCCGCGGGGGTGCGCGGAAGAGCCGCTCCCCGCGCGGGGCTGTTGGCCCTTTGGAGCCGCCGCCGTTTCCTGGGCTGCGCGGGGCTCTCTCTGTGGCGCAGCGGCGTGTGGGCATTCGAGCATTCCGCGGGTCGCACCCCGAAAGCTGTGAGGCTTGTGTGAGGGACACGACACACCACACCACCACCCCCCCTCCACACACACACCCACGGGAGATGAGGGTGTTTTTAAGGGTGATCCCTGCTACTTTCTGTCCAGGTCCCTCGGCTGCACGGTGAGGCCAGTTTCAGGACGGCAGCGCTGTAGCAGCGAGCAGAGCTGTTGGTTTTGTGAGGTGAAGTCTCAAGAGACTAAGGAGCTGACTGGTTGTTGAGAAAATGCTTTTTTTTTTTTTTTACAGATTTCATCCCGTTTCATCAGTATCTCTCTGTCAGCAGCTGACTCTGCGTGCTCTCCTGCAAGGTCAGTCCTCACTTGCTCTACACAGGTCCCTGAGGCTCTACACAGGTCCCTGAGGCTCTACACAAGTCCAACACAACCGAGTCCATGAGATTTTGTACAATATAAACCATAAGGATGGGAACTGTTGAACAAATACTTCAAGTCCAGTCATTAGTACTAAGAATAATGAAGAGACACCACCCCAACAGCATCGATTTGGGGCAAAATGCTTCACATGATGTTAGGTACAAAACATTTCTAGGTCTTCAAAGGCAGGATTTGTGAGTTTGGTGTGCAAAGGTCACAGGCTGCTGTGCTAATGGAAAACAGAGTTAGCTTGGCTGTCGAGGATTACTAAATTGGGTGTTATGAGTGTTGGCTGTATTTGAGAAGAAAACATAAAAAAGGCACTGTTAGCTTATAGTTGGCTGATAAATAGCCAACTATTTGCCCTGTTACAAGCAAATAGACATTTTGAAAGACTAGAGTGGCTCATGTTATTTCTGTAGGATAAGCAAAAAAAATTATTTGGAAGCTGCTTTGTTCCTAGAGGATGGATGGTAGAAAGGAGTACAGAATAGGGAAGTAAGGATTAATTGTTTTTTTTTCTCTGTGAGCAAGAACGATGGAGCAACAAGATAGAGATGAGATACAACTGCAACCATTTATTTATTTATTTAAGGTGAGGTATGTGTTGCTTCCTGAGAAGTGGCACATCTGATGCTTCCCCTAGTTCCACTGCATTTCAGAGTGAATGCTAAATGTGGTTTCCTCCCCACACTCAATTCATTTGCTCCAAATAACATGTGCTTCCCCATGTTAATACTTCTTCCTTCTACCCAATGAGAGCTATGAGTGTGTGAAACATTTCTGGACTGAAAACAATGAAAAAATCTCTAATTAGGCTTTCCTATCATAAAGCAAAGCACTTTTTGACTACTCATTTTGCTTGGGCAGTGCTGTGACCAGGGTCCTGCCTGGTTCTGGAGGTCAGGTTAGAGCTGAAAGCTGGGCAATGGGCAAACACTAAGAAATGGGTAACAGGGTCACCTCCTACCTGTGTGCAGGCACCCGGCTAACCAGCAGCTTCTGCTGACAGCCAGGGCAGCTCCCTTCGTGTTACACTGTAACCCAGAGGTGACATTCCTAACTTTAGGGACCCCAGTTCAGTTTGCATTAGTTACTCTTTTACCCCTGGTCAGCATTCTTGCCCCAGGGGTGTCAGCTATTTGAGACATGTGGTGAAACTCAGCACTTCCTAGCAGTTTGTGTAAGAAACCATGAAAAGGTTAATAACATGGGGAGAAATCAGTGCACTAGAACGAAGAGTTCAAATGCCCTGTACCTCATTCAATCAGCCATAATACAACATTCATTTTTTATGAGATTGATATTATAATTAGCTAGTCCCAAAATAAAAGTAACTCTAGCTGTTTAAATCCCTTGCAGTTCAGCAGCTTGTTCAATTTTTGCTTTGGTGTTTGTTCTTTTGTTTTGTCTCTTTTTTTTTTTTTTCTTTTCTGTCATCATTTTCAAGGTTTAACTGATATCTAAAGCACAGAAGAGTTGGGTATTTGACATTTCCATGTGTCCCTGACTTTTATTTCATGGACATCTTGCTTCTAAAATGCAAATAAATCTTGCTATGAAGAAATACCTCACGGAGAAGTCCATATCTTATGTCAATCTGCAACTGGCTCATGGGTTTGCAGAAAAAGGAAAGAAATCTGCAGTGTTTCTTAATGAGGGTGTTACAAGTTTGTTGTTTTGCCCCTTGATAATTTACACTGTATTCTTGAAAGCTGCTTATTAGTTTTGTTTTATTGTATTTCAAGTTGTTTTTAAACAAAATCTGAGCAATGGTCATCTCATTTTTTGTTTTTCACCTAGTCCTTGTTGTCTTATGGCCATCTGGAGTGAAAAATGTAGTATTTGCCCAAAACCTTGTTGACTATTCCTTCATTAGGGACCTGGCCTTCCCTTCTTTCCTACTAGTCTGTAGAAGTTTCATCCTTTGCTTACTATGGCAGGACAACATAACCAGGACAATAAAGGTTTTCTGAAAACAGTATAGCTGCTGCTGATGGAAGCAGTTCTGAAATGTTAGGAAAGTAGCAAAAGTAAACGGAATCCACCTTGTTTCTTTATGATACAGACAGCCTGAGGAAAGGCTGGGAAGAACTGTATCCCCCCAAAAAGCAACTAGGGCAATATGTAACATTTTTTTTTGCTAAAAATAGAGCTTTGATATAGTCTAGAAAGCAGAGGAATAAAGAAGTCTAGATTCCTACAGGAACGATACGGCGAAGAAAGAGAATTTGTGATTGATTCTGTCCTCCCCAATAGCACCTGGGGGTTATAGAATTTGGCATGCACTCGTGGACTCAAAAGCAGCAAAACACAGATGCATCAGCTCTGCTATGTCAGTTACCTTGTCCTTGCTTGCAGTGATAGCCTCATGGTGCAAGAATAAAATGTTCTCTGTCGATCCAGCAGACACTCAATAACGTCCTCCCTTTGACTAGGCCTAGGAAGGTTTGGTTTTTTTTTTTTTGCCTCTGCATCCATAAGTTACTTATTCCCATGAAAGTTTTCACAAAACTGACTTTTAGAATCATAGAATGGTTTGGATTGGAAGGGACCTTAAAGATTATCTAGTTCAACCCCCCCTGCCCTGGGCAGGGACACCTCCCACTAGAGCAGGTTGCTCAAAGCCCCATCCAGCCTGGCCTTGAACACCTCCAGGGATGGGGCAGCCACAACATCCCTGGGCAACCTGTTCCAGTGTCTCACCACCCTCACTGTAAAGAATTTCATTGTAGTATCTCATCTAAATCTCCCCTCTTCCAATTTAAACCATTGCCCCTTGTCCTTTCACTACACTTCCTGACAAAGGGTCCCTCTCTGGCTCTCCTATAGGCTCCCTTCAGACCTTCAGAAAGACAAGGTCTCCCCAGAGCCTTCTCTTCTCCAGGCTGAACAACTCCAGCTCTCTCAGCCTGTCCTTATAAAGGAGTTGCTCCATCCCTCTGATCATCCTCGTGGCCCTCCGCTGGACCCGTTCCAGCAGATCCATGTCATTCCTGTGTTGAGGAGTCCAAAGTTGGACACAGTACTCTAGGTGGGGTCTCACAAGCACAGAGTAGAGGGGCAGAATCACCTCCTATGACCTGCTGGACACATTTCTCTCGATGCAGACCAGGATGCTTTCTGGGCTGCCAGTGCACATTGCCGGCTCATGTTG
>BJBW01008802.1:17162-55204 GCA_004320125.1 Scolopax mira
CTTCTCCTCAGGGCTGCTCTCCAGCCATTCTCTGCCCAACCTGTATTTGTGCCTGGCATTGCCACGTCCCAGGTGCAGGACCCTGCACTTGGCTTGGTTGAACTTCATGCCATTTGCACGAGCCCACCTCTCAAGACCGTCCAGGACCCTCTGGATGGCATCCCTTCCCTCCAGTGTGGCGACTGCACCACCGAGTTTGGTGTCATCGGCAAACTTGCTGAGGGTGCACTCTATCCCACTGTCCATGTCTCCAACAAAGATGTTGAACAACACTGGTCCCAGTACGGACCCCTGAGGAACACCACTCTTTACTGGCTGCCAATTGGACATGGAGCCATTGACTGCAACCCTTTGAGTGCAGCCATCCACCCAGCTCCTGATCCACCGAATCCATCCATTGAATCCATGACTTTCCAATTTTGAGACCAGGATGTCATGTGGGACAGTGTCAAATGCTTTGCATAAGTCCAGGTAGATGACATCTGTTGCTCTGTCCTTGCCCACCAAGTGCATGGCAGTATCATAAAAGGCCACTAAATTTGTCAGGCACAGTGAAGCTATGTTGGCTGTCTCAAATCACCTCCTTATTTTCCATGTGCCTTAGCAGAGATTCCAGGAGGATCTGCTCCATAATCTTGCCAGGCACAGAGATGAGACTGACTGGCCTAGAGTTCCCTGGGTCTTCTTTTTTCCCTTTTTTGAATATCAGGTTTATGTTCCCCTTCTTCCAGTCTGTGGGAACTTTGCCAGATTGCCACGATTTCTCAAATATGATGGAGAGTGGCTTAGCAACTTCATCTGCCAGCTCCCTCAGGACCCGTGGATGGATTTTGTCAGGTCCCAAGGACTTATGCACCTTCAGGCTCCATAAGAGGTCTCGAACCTGATCTTCTCGTACTGTGGACAGTTCTTCATTTGCAGAGCTCCTGTTTTGGCTTTCTGTGACTTGGGCAGTGTGGTTTGAGCCCTTGCTGGTGAAGACTGAGGCCAAGAAGTTGTTCAGTAGCTCAGCCTTATCCATATCCTGAGTGGCCAGGTCTCCGGTTTCCTTCCGGAGAGGGCCCACAACTTCCCCAGTCTTGCCTTTGTCCCTGACAGAGAAGTTTTTCTTATTGTCTTTGATGTTCTTGGCTAGATTTAGTTCTTCCTGGGCTTTTACTTGCCTGATCTCGTTTCTGGCCACTTGGACTGTTTCTGCCCATTCTGCCCATCCCTGCTTCCACCATCTGTAGGCCTCCTTTTATGGTCCTGACTTTGTCCAGCAGTTCCCTATTCATCCATGCTATTTTTCCCGACTTCTTCTTTTTCTATGCACCTCTCCTGAGCTTGGAGGAGGTGATCCTTGAATACCAACCATCCCTCTTGGGCCCCTCTCCCCTCCAATTTGTTTTCCCACACTATCCTCCCAATCAGATCTCTCAGGAGACCAAAGTCTGCTCTTCTGAAGTCCAGGGTAGCCAGCTTGCTGCACACCCTCCTTGCTGCCCTATGAATCTTGAACTCCACCATTTCATGATCACTGCAGCCAAGGCTACCCTTGAACTTGACATTCCCCACCATCCCCTCCTTGCTATCACAAGCTTCTTTCCTCGTTAGCTCCTCAATCATTTGAAAAAGAAAGTTGTCATCAAGTCATTCTAAGAACTTTCTGGATTTCTTGTGCCCCGCTGTGTTGTCTTTCCAACAAATATCTGGGTGGCTGAACTCCCCCATGAGGGCCAAGGTGTGCGAGCGCGATGCTGCTCCTGTCTATAGAGGGCCTCATCCTCCCTGTCACCCTGATCTGGTGGTCTGTAGCAGACCCCTACTGTAATATCACTTGCCCCTGTGGTTCCTTTAATCCTGACCTATAAGCTCTCTGTCAGGTCTTCATCCATCCCCAGGTGGATGGGGGATGCAACTACAGGATGCCTACGTGATCACGCTTGCTTTAGGGGAAGACAACACTCCTGAGTTTGTTTCATTACACAATCAATCATCTTTTAGGATACTCATAGTGTGAGAATCTTAAGTTTCAGCTGTAACGTGCCCTGCTGTAAACTCCTAAAGTAAAACTTCTATAGGGCAGATTTCAAGAAGTAGGCCTTTTATACCAAAACAGTCTTTTTTAATTTAGCATCTTCCCTTTTAGTGCACATTTCCGTTCAGAGGGAGTTTAACCACCTCAACAGCGTAACTTCTGCCTGGTTTGCCTCCAGCTCCAAGGTAGGTGGGTGCCAAGGAGCAGCACTTAGCTGTGGGGAGCAAAGGCCTGCGCAGCCAAGACTGGCAGCTGTGGCTCCTAACGGAAGGGCTGGGTGGTAACTGCCTCCAGGTCACCTCTGTGCTGAAGTTCAGCTGCGGGGAGGAGGGACATGGAACTGCCCTGGCAGAAAATACAGTGTTTGAGAGTCTGTCGAAGCTCAAGTCCCCCTCTGCAGCCACCGCAGTTCTGGAAAGCATTTTTCATTAGCCCTGTTATCTCCAGAAGAAAACAAGGCTTATAGCCTATGTAGCATTGTTGATTTTAAACATCGTGAATGTAATAAGAACCATTTAACTACTGCTACTAAAGTTTCAGTAGCAACAACAATCAGTATAGATTTATTTCACCTAAGACTCCATGAAAACACTTTAACAGCGTACGCTCTCAGGCTGCACCCTCTGCCTGCCCACTCCCAACACGCTGCACCGAGCAGATTTGTCTACTCCTGTGGCAATAACCTTGAATCCTTTCCCAAGGCAGGACGGGATGGTTGAAATATGCAAATGTGTTGCTTCAGCATTATTTAACTAGGTCTTGCTATTTAAGAATGCTGCATTAAGGGATAAAGGAAATAGAGTTTGTGAAGCCAGCTCTCAGTTAAGGGAAAGCTGGAGATGTGGCCTGAGATAATGCAGTAAAGACAGTTGCTGTGAGATCAGCACCAGGCCCAGTTCTGCTGATTGATTAACTTCTGGAGGGAAGTTACTTGCTTTCTATTGGCAAAATTCATGGAGATGTATGTAAGAAAAACTATTATAACTCTTATCTGCTTTATCTATCAACTGGATAATTTTGTTCCAGCACAGCTATGACTAGTACCAAGCTTTTAGATAGATGGCTGTGGGAGAGGCTGTTTGTGCCAGGGTGATTTATGTGCATTAATCTTCTAATGTACCAGTGTCTTAGCTAATAGTAACAAAAGTTAAAAAAACATTTGTTATCTTAAGATAAAGTTCAGTGTAGAAGAGAAGTAGCTGAAAAGTCCCCTTCATCACTGCATGTGTGAAAGCCATTTTAAACTCATCTCCCAACTCCATGCAAGTCTAGGGAAAATAATGTACTACTGCAATTGAAATGTTTCAGGTATTAGTTCATTACACAACTGAGACTCAGTTTCACTGAGCAATAGTAGAAACTGAGACAGAAGCGGAATAGTTTTAGATATTTATTGTAAAGACCTTTACAATCTCAGTACAGAGATAGGGATATAAAATGGTGGCGTTTGGAATCGTTAAGGCTTGGTGGTGGTGGTCATCTGAACGTCACTGCTCAACGGAACTCAAGCAAGAGCAACTGATTTCTGACTGTACATATTTTTATTTGTGTTCCATCATTACAGTGAGATCACAAGTTATTTCAGAGACTCAATGCCTGGTTATTATAAAATAAAGGACATTATTTACACGATGAAAGAAAAATTTCAGCATTTTAGTGGAATGGATGACTGATACTGCAACAAGTTTAGTCCACGTATTTCCCAAGAATGTCACCATCTCTAAACAAGTAGTAGTCCTGCAAAGAAAAGAAATATTAGTACCTGTCATATCAGTTGTTTTACAAATGCCCTTGTTCTGAAGTCAGGGCTACCACAGTCATGAAGTACAAAATCAAAAAGCAAGACTAACTCTACATGTTGACTTCTTGAAAAGAGGTATTTTTGTTCATGAGACACTCTTTGGGAAAGCTACCAAGACACTGGTTTTAGTAGTAAGGAGTGCAAGAACAGTTAGAAGACAATTCTGCAAGCTTTCTCTGTCAAAAGCGAGGGTCCTCCCAGTAATTTCAAAGCCTTTCAGGTTTCCCTCCTAGATATGCTTGGCATTCGGAGCCAGCAAAGGCCAAGGCAGAGGTTTCTAGGTTTCTCTGGTCACTTCCTTTTAAGCAGGGGGGGAGCAGCAAGTGCTACAGGTACCAGAAGCTGGATGGATCCAGCTGCTGCCACTAGAGCATCAAAGCTGCCCTTCCTGAATGCTGCTCACCCTATGAAGTAACTACAGCATTTCTCATTGGCAGTATGCCATTTTGGGAACCAGCTTAATTTGCATTCACAAAGTTGGGAAACCTACCTTATCATCTAGTACGATCTTAGTACCACCATATTCCGGTAGCAAAACCTTTTCGCCAACTTTTACACTCACTGGCTGAATCTCACCATTCTGAAAGGAAAAAAAAAAGGAATCCTTAGTTCTCCACAATATAGCCAAATGTAATAGAATTCCTCCAAAACTCAATAATCCACCCATATATAAAACATTCAGGAAATCACAGTGACTATATTTTAGTTGCACAATTAATCTAGAATACACAAATTTACTAGGAAGAATAGCACACCGGTCTGTTCTCAAGCATTGGAGTCCTGTAATATTTAGGCAGTAAAACTGCAATGGTTTTCTAAATAGAATTAATTTTTATTTAGTTTTGAGTATAAATACAACTGTGAGGTCTTCACTTAATGAAAAAAAAAAAAACAAAACACAAACCACCACCCAAGAAACCTGAGAAATTGACAGACCCCTTCTAAAATGGAGGGAGAAAGTACGGTCTGTATTCTATAGCCAGGGCTCATTTCTCCAAGTGCCAGTTAAAAGTACATTCCCATCTTTGTCACTTTGATCGACTTGTCACTGTTGCTTTGAAAATCGATTAAGAAACAACAGATAAGGTTTAATTAAATTCTGTATTTTAAATTAAATATTAGCATGTTAGTCAAATATAAGCACCATTGCACAATATAAAGCTTTGAAAATCAGATACGGACACAACACATGGTATGTATAGAGGGACTCATGGTAAAGAAAAAGTCTGAGTCAACATGCTAAAGTTGAAATTTAACCTGTTTTCCACGATTGCTACTCACTGAGCACTACTTTGGTGGAAAAAAAACCCTTCTGATGCTGAAGCCACTCATTTTAGCAATGTGAAGACTGCTTTTTTTTCTTCATCCCAGATACATATTTAACATGCAGAATTAATAAAAAAAAAATTTAACACTTAGTTATTTTGATTTTCTTTTGCCCAGTAAGCCAAATCCTTATGGACAATGATATCTCATGGCACAAGACACTGAGCTCCACATTCTGGGATTCCACCCTCCTCACAAGTCACAGAAATCGAGGCATGGAATCATTTTAACAAAGGCAGCTACTAGTCCTTCAAGGTTTTGGCTGAGAAGTGATCAAAGAAGATATCCCCCCTAAACACTGTTTATGCATTTAAAATTTAAAAAATTAAAAAAAAAAAAACCACAAAAAACCCAAAACAACTCCACCAAAACACATACCACTACTGTTTAAAACTATTGGCAAATATCAAAAAATAGTACTGATTTTTCAAAGGAAAGTATTTTCCATTTTACAAAAGAAGAAAGGGATGCTGGGATCTGAGGTCAGAGCCAGTCAGGAGAACTTGACATTTCTACCTCCTCCTTGGATTTACACTTCCAACCTCAGTCACTGCCATCATCCACGTTTGTGAGCCATCCCCAAGTTTACACTGCAACCATCCCTTTCTTATCCTGATATTCCAGCTACTACCACATCATTACTAATTCTACCCACATATCATGCCTCAGGATATTTACCTTTCCTTTGGCTCCTGATCCAACTGCTACTACTGTTGCTTGTAGCACCTTCCCTTGAGCTTTTTCTGGAATCATGATGCCTCCTTTGGTTACTGTCTCAGCTGCACATCGTTCAACCAGAACGCGATCAAAGAGAGGAAGAAATTTCCTAAATGCTTTTCCTGCCTGTGGGAGTAATTGTTCATTGTAACAAGAGGAACATTATGACAAAATTGCAATTTAAAACAGTTTAAAAAAAAAAAAAGCAATTTATCTTTTGACATAAGTTAATAGTTAAGGAAAACTGCTGAGCATTTCTTTTTAATAGTAGCAAACATACTATTTTTGCAACAGCAGAAAAGGCACATTGGATTGCATCAGAAATTGCTACAGACACAAGCAGATGCTGGGCGATGCTGGCAATTCAGCCCTAAGGAAGGAGTACTCCAGCCAGGGAATAAACCACCAGGGGATGGAGCAGCTCCTGCCTCTGGCTGAATCTGTAGGCTTTTAATCACAAACTCTTACTATAGTATGGTAAGCCTAATTCTTGATTATATAGCATTTATTTGTTCACATCCACAACTAGATTTAATGATGATTAAGGAATTCTTGGGACACTTGCATTTTTATTTGTGTAGTGGAGTGTTTTACAGTAAAGAAGCAGAATTCTATCCAGGTACCTCATATCAGTCTCATTTAGGTACTTACAGTCCTTACCATTTCCCATGATGATATGCAGCCTCCAAAGTCTGAAGCAAGAGTGCTGTTACTTGTATCAACTTTCACAAATAGACTACAGGTTTAAGCCCCTAAGAACAGGAAGGCAGGCATACTCCTGCTTCCACATCTGCCTCTGCTTAAGCAGAGTTAAGGTTGGAGTGATTTTTTGGTGGGTTTTTGTTTGGTTCGTTTTTTTGGTTGGTTTGGGGTTTTTTTTTTTGCAACTCCTTACTGCCACTAGCTGCATTTCAGAAATAGCAGTTTAACCCCCACGTACTGGATAAATGCAAGCACTAAATCCCAGCAAGCAGGGGTCAGGAAGAAGGAACTCGCTTGGTTTCAGAAAGGAAAATATGGCGACTTGCCAAGTCACATGGAGATAAGTGCTCCACTAGACAGGTACCCAGAGCCCACACTCATAGAAACGGCTAGAAAGAAGGGCCTGGCTTCCACGCGGCCTTTCCTGACATCAGTACGTACACACACAGTTTAAAATTGGCAGAAAACACAATTACAGGCAGAACACGGACAAAAGACAACACACCAAAGATGTGTGTCCCTCCAACTAACCTTACTACTACTATGATAAAAAAAACCCAGAAATAAAGGCTGACAACTGTAATCATTTTCATTCCGTCAAGGTAACAGCTCACATACTTTTTTTTTTTTTTTTAGATGTTTTGTGTTTAATAGAAATAAGCAGCCCGGCTTATGATGGCGGGCATTTTACACTCAAGTTTTAAGAAATGCTAATTCCTCACATTAGCAAGATCGTTAAGAACAGAGTGTTTCTGCAAGTACAGGAACGGCTCTGTCCATACCTGATTCGCTCTCTAAGTAAGATATCCCCAAAAAGCCCTCCCCCGCCCACTCGTCGCTAACGGGACGCTCCCATTACCGCAAGCGGGAACGCTTGGCTGAAGCATCCGGGTAGCCCCACCAGACATCCCGCCGGTTCCCGCCGCTCGCCGCTGTCCCTGCCCCAAGGACGCGTGACCTTGCGGCGCCCCCAGACCGCCAGGACATTCCCATTCTTTGCTAACGCCCCAGCGGGCTCGCCGCGCCCACAGGCGAGGGCCCACGGCCTCCTTGCTTCCCTCCCTCCCTGGGCTCAGCCTAGCCCCACCGCCACGACAGGGACGGCCGCTGCCAGCCTCCGCCGGGCAGAGAGAACACGCGTGCGCGGCGGCGTGGCCGCTTTAGAGTCCCCAGCGGCGACCCGCCCGAGGCAGATATGCGGGCCCTCTAGCAAGCCCTACAAAAAACTCCCCACGCATCGCACCGCTATCGCACGCCCAGCAGAGCCAGGACCGGGCCCACAGCCAGCAGCGGCGGGCACTCACCATGCCGGCTACTGCGCTCCCCGCCGCCGAGTGACCGGGCCGCCGCAGGCACACGTGAGGAAAGGTCACTGCCTGCGCATGCGCGCGGAGCGCCCCGCCCCGCAGCGGAGCCCGCCCTCCCCCCTGCTCCGGCCACGCTCAAATTGCACCCCCCGTGAGTGTTTTTCACTACCACCCCCCGCCGTGGGCAGGCCCCTTCACGGGGCGGCTGGCACCCCCGCGGCGCCGCGGACCGTCTCAATAGGTGCCCGCCGGCTCCCGGGGTCAGCCACCCGCCCGGAAGTGAGGTCAGATCAACTTTGACCTTCAGTGAGCATGACCGTTCCAGAAGGTTCTGGAATTGGCGGGCCCCGGAACCTGAGTGGTTCATGCCGGAGCCTGCCGCGCGTGCGCCCGGCGCGGGCGCTGCCCCTCTCTAGCGCCGCAGGAGGCAGTCGGGGGGGAGCGGCCCCACTCCCGCCGCCAGGGGCGGGGCGGCGGCAGCTATGCTGGTTCCCGGGCCAGGCAGTGCGGAGCCCCACATGGGCCGCTGCCTGAGCTGAGGGGCGGGGCGGAGGCGGGCAGTGCCCAAAGCGCCTTCCCGGTCCTGCGTGCAGACCTGCCTGCTCGGCGCACGGTACGCACGGTGGAGGCGCCTGCTGCTTCCCCCCGCGCTACCCACAGGTGAGCGTGGCGGCTGCCCCGGCCCTGCTCTGCTCGGGGAGGGGGCGTTGGTGGCCTAGGGCTGCTGCCGGCCTCTCCCCCGTTTTCCCCGCGGCGGTGGTTACCGTTGAGGGGGGTTAACGGCTGGGCCTGTGGGGAGCGCGCGGCGCTAACGGCCGCCAGCCTGGCCGTTAGGGCGAGGCGCGCGGCCCCCGCCCGCGTGGGGGCAGGCTCGTGGCGGCGGATGGCGCGGGCGGGCGGCAGGGGGCGAGCGGCTCTTGACCTTGCTGCGCGTGTCCTGAGGGAAGGGGACATGTGGCCCAAGGCCCCGTCCCGCCCGAGGGGCCCCGGGACCCATCCCCGCCTCTCGGTGCCTTCGCTTCCCCGCGCGGTGTGGGCGGCCCTGATCGGAGGCATCGGGGCGCCGGAGCCTCGCCCTGGGGCCCGTCCGAGCGGGAGCGCCGCCGGCGTGCGCGGCCCCTGCGGTGAGGCGGCGGTGGCGGGGGGAGCCGCCGGGCACACGGAGCTGCTGGTGTCCCGCCGTGCCTGCACGGCTCCCGCCCTGCTGCCGGGGAAGGCCTGGCGGGAGTTGCTGGAGGCTGCTCACCGAGGAGCTGGTGCTGCAGCCCAGGTCTGGCCGTGAGGATCTCGGCCTCCCAGGCCTGTTCTTTGAAGCCGCTTGTGTGTCTCTCTTTCAGCCAGGCAAGAAACTAAAAGTTCGTGGTGTTCTTGCTTTACTTTCTGAATCCTTTTTATTCTCTTTTATTCTGAAAATAACTGTAGAAACACGACCTTTATATTTTCTTCTGGATTTGTTTTAATCTTTTAGACATGCTCCGTTTACCTACCGTACTCCGTCAGATAAGGCCAGTGTCCAGAGCACTCGCCCCCCATCTAACACGAGCATATGCAAAAGATGTGAAGTTTGGAGCAGATGCTAGAGCTCTTATGCTTCAAGGAGTAGATCTTCTAGCAGATGCTGTAGCTGTCACCATGGGGCCAAAGGTAATGAAAGATTTTGTTGGGTTTGGTGTTTTTTTTTTTTATATTAATGCCTTGATTTGTTTAGAAGCAATATAGTAGAAAAAACTGTCGTTATTTTTTGCTCAGTGGAGCCGTATGATTATCATCTGCAGGTCTGTAACACAAAGAGGTAGGGGTATGGGCAGGCTACTGCAAGCAGCCATTTTTATCACCTGAACCATGACAATAGCGCGTGTGTCTTTCATGGTAGCAAAGTAAAACAGTATATTTGTTTAAACAGCTTGAAGGTTAAGGGGATGTGGATAATAGGTTATTATGGCTCATTGACAGCCTGTAACAGTGCAGTAGATGATTTATCTATCTATATCGTGAGGTGAGTTAATTAGTGCATGTAGATGCTTTTTTGGTTAGGGGGTGCTTGGTGGGTTTTGTGGTTTTTTTTTTTTAAATGAACTACGGGTTTGTATCACTTTACCTTTTAGCATTATCAAGGTGAAAGAGACATTGAAAATGTAACGCTGAGTTATTAGTGAAATTCCATAGCAGTGGTGTTCATTTGTGCTGCTTATAGGACAGAATATAGGGTATGGTTCCCTGCAAGTCCTAGGTCTTTTGTAAGAATAGCTACTGTATTCTGCATAGTCATGCAATGTGCAGTAAGGCTTGAAATGAGACTCCTTTTTAAGGAAGAGACACTGATTTTCTGTGGGGTCATAGGAATCTCTGTTCTGTATGATAACAGCATATGCGTGATAGTTCTTCTCAAGGTTGCTTAGCCTCTGTAAAATGAATTAATGTATTTCTTGCACATCTTAGGTGCTCTGGTGGCTCTATTCAAAGGCACAAATGCCATAAGCTGAGCAGATGAAGGTTAAGGAACAGTGATGTCAGCAAACTGTGGCTGTTTTCTCTAAAGGAGCAAAGTTAAAGTGTAGTCGGTTAATTTAACTCTGTTTTTTTGGATCAGGCTGCTTTGTGAGTGCCTAAGCATAGTTCTAATGCACTGGTTAAAGGGCAGTGCCTGATGCAACTTACTGTAACCTTGTGGGTTTTTTTTTCCCAGTGTCCTCACTTTATCTGCTGTTCTCCATGTACTTGTAGAGATTTAGGGATTGTACTGCAATGCCTGATTAAAATGCTTCCAGCATTTTAAAGAAATGCTCCTCTGGTGGGGAAACTTCCCTTCAGCACTGTTCTGTATTTAAAGAAATGTGGTGTGTGGTCTCGTGCAATCTGGCTGGTTACTTTGTCAGAACCAGTTTATGCAAATGTTCGGATTCAAAATGCACGTGTATTTATTGGTGGTATTCCTTTTTTTAAATATACAGATAAAAAGTATTTGTCAAGTGTAAGTCCTTTAATGTGGTTGATTATAAGTAGATTCTGATGCACAGCTCATCTCCTAATTACCAAACAAGCACTTGGAATAAGACCATACCAAAATTAGGCAAAATAAGAGACTATATGAAGAACTTATCAGTTGCAGGATCACCCAGAGTATTCTTGAACTGCTTTTAGATGTAGGTCAAACAGAGTAGCAGTATGAAGTCAGATTATGCATTATTTGGGGATAATTGTTTTCTAGTACAGTTAGAATTATGTTCGACATAAGTAACTGAAACATAACGTTTCTTTTGCAGCTTTTAGGGCTAGTTGTACTTCAGAAGCAGGGTAGCCTCGTGCCTGGCAGGAGTCCCAAGTTAGTTAAGCTGCTGAGGCAGCTGTGAGTGGGCTCTGTGCGCAGGGCGGTAGCGTGCTGCAGGGGAGTCCTTAGCTCTAGCCTGCTTAGCACGTGACCCAGACCCTGCCTGTATGGTCCATAGTCAGCATCTCCTATTGGGTAGGATAGTCCAGCTTTTTAGTTGAATGCAAATAGCAGCTAGGAGAAGAACAGCTTGTTAACTTGCAGTGTTTGAGAAATTATTGCAACACATTAACACAGAAGTTGTTAAGTATTCTCAGTTCTCTTTGCTCATCACTAATAAGGCTTGCAAGTATGCTTTTTTTTTTTTCTTCTTTCCCAGAATGTGTAAGGATTTGAGCTTTTCATTACTGTTCTTCGATCACATAGACTTACTGTTCTTCAATCACATACTTGTTATTGTGATTTGATGGAGATTTTTTCAAATTTAGTTCATTATGTTGCTATATTTTAATTTTAGGAGGAAATACCAGTCTTAGAGGGGATATTTTAAATTATTTTTCTTTGTAAGCTTAGTCTTATTTTGGTTGCAGGCTTCTGAGTCTGTGGTATTAAATATTATGGCTGAGGAATGAAGCCTCATTCTGTGAAAGTATAAAACTTGCAAAACTAGAAAAATGGCTGAAATGTGTGGTACCAGTTTTGGTAATATTTGTGCTTGAAAAAAGTCCCAGCTGAAAGCTCTGTGCAAGGGGACATTTCTGTTCAGCTGTGGCTGTTCAAAAGGGTTTTAATCTTCAGTAGAACTCCTAGAGTTACATGCTGTGGATTATGTGGCTTTGATTTAATATTTGTTCTTTGTCGCCCTAGGGAAGAACAGTTATTATTGAACAAAGCTGGGGAAGTCCCAAAGTGACAAAAGATGGTGTGACAGTAGCAAAGGCAATTGACTTAAAAGACAAATACAAGAACATTGGAGCCAGGTTAGTTCAAGATGTTGCCAACAATACGAATGAAGAAGCAGGAGATGGTACCACTACTGCAACAGTACTTGCACGTGCTATTGCCAAGGAAGGCTTTGAGAAGATCAGCAAAGGAGCTAATCCAGTAGAAATCAGGAGGGGTAATTTTTTCCCTTGTTTTTAATGTTTAATTACTGTCTCTTTTCATATCCCAAATCCGATTGGCTTCTTGAATAAGTTTCCTTCTTTTTGAAGAGCCACGTAAAGCTTTATAAGAAGAGTGATGTGTAGAAAACCCACTTGTTTCTGTTACTTTACTTATCTGGAACAATTTTTCATTTTTCTAATAACTTTACTATTTTACATGTGGTTAACATTTAATTTGTAATAGATAAACTCCATTTAAAGCCACTGCTGCATTTTATTGATTTTGGATAAGTATATAAATTTACCAGTGCTGTGTAAATAATTTTGCCATAAATTTCAATCATGATGGAAAGTATGTCACACCAATTCCAAAAAAGGACCCCAAGGTGTACAAATGACAGCATGGACCTAGAGCTGCCAGTCACTTGGTTTTGAACTTGCAAACTTGATGGGTGTTTGCAGTGTGGGCTTTGGTTTGAAACTTGAACTGTTTGAGGGGGGTGGGTTCTGTGCTGCACGCCTTGCTGTGTTCCCTCACAAGCAATTCCTTCCTGCTTAGGGGTGATGCTTGCAGTTGATGCTGTCACAGCTGAGCTGAAGAAGCTGTCTAAACCTGTTACAACTCCAGAAGAAATCGCACAGGTAAGAAAAAATAAATAAAATTTAAACCAAGTTTCCATAGCTAGTCTTCAGAAAAAGTTTTGTGAAGTTAAATTTAATGGAATTAAGTTGTGCATATATGACACCTAAGTATTTTTTTAATCTATATCAATATTGAGAATATGTTTAATTGAATGATCTTCATAACACTTTCATTTTCTTGAGTTATTTAAAATTCCCAGTGTTCTGCCTTCAACTCCACTGCTAGAAGTTAGTTCAGAAATAAGTAGTTCTTCGTATCTTGAAGTTTCTTTCCAAAATGTGGTCTTAAAACATAAATTTATGTACTTGAGAAGAATTGAAGAGAGCAAAGATGTTTCTGTGGTTGGGAGGGGATGGTGGGCTGCTGGGAGTGTGGGAGGCTCAGGTAGATAGAGGTGGGTGCCCAGCTGAGTCTTGGACACCAGAAGTGTTGTCTTTCATGGCACATCCACCACATGGCTGCGGATTCGGGTGGCCTGTGTGAGCTGCAGGAGTCTAGGGCCTGAGATCTGGCCTGGGGCTTGAGCTGCCTGAGAGCCATTAGCCTTCTGATAGAGTTCTGGGACCCTGGTGTGGGTGTGCTACAGTCAGCTGTCTTGTCTGTCTGTAAATGTGAGAATTAAAAATGGTTATTTTGATTCACTTGTATTGTGAAATAAAATTTAATGGCTTATTGTTTCAGGTTGCCACGATATCAGCAAATGGAGATCAGGAAATTGGCAATATAATCTCTGATGCAATGAAGAAGGTTGGACGAAAGGGTGTAATCACTGTCAAGGTAAGGACTGGCCAATGCACAGACTGTCCCTTCTGCAGTGAGGGGCTGGCTCTTGTGGCCTGCAGTGTAGCTGCTGCTGCTCACAGTATCTCACTAATTCCTCCCTCCCCAACTCCTTTAAATTGAGGCTTAATTACGGTTCCTCCTTATTCCTTTCTTTTGAAGGAGGAAGCACACAAAACTGACATGTAGCGCAGAGCGTTTCATTCTGTTGTGTGTAGTGTGCTAAAAATACACTTGTGATTTTGGTAGCAAATACGGGGTCTTTAATGTGGACTTTCTTGCATCTAAACAGGATGGAAAAACTCTAAATGATGAACTGGAAATCATTGAGGGGATGAAATTTGACAGAGGCTACATCTCTCCATATTTTATTAATACAACCAAAGGTGAGCTGACCGTACGGTGTGCCAAATCCCTTACAAATAACGGTTCCTGTTAAAAAGACTTTACAATCTGTTGTGTTACCTACCACGGCAATAGGGCAGGTGGGTCCTCCCTGGCAGAAACTTCTAACTCCTGGTAAAAACTTTGATAAAAACCCTTGTGGGGTCTCCTCGCTCTTCTCCCAAGCGTGGACAGTGTCGATGCTGACACCGAGCTGCCCCTGCAACGCTCCAGGGCAGTGCAGAGTTCAAAAACAGTTTGTGTCTCTCTTTTAAATGACATTGAAAAGTGCAACAGTTGCTCCAAAGTAGCTCCTTAAACTTGAGAGAATGCTTGATACATTTCTATAACGGGATTATTCATACTATGTCTGTTGTTTCTGCAGGGCAGAAATGTGAATTCCAGGATGCTTATGTTTTAATCAGTGAAAAGAAAATTTCTAGTGTACAGTCCATAGTTCCAGCTCTTGAAATTGCCAATTCTCACCGCAAACCTTTGGTCATTATTGCTGAAGACGTTGATGGAGAAGCACTCAGCACTCTTGTCTTGAACAGGTGAGGCTTAAAATCCATACTTTTAGATTAATACTGCTCTTTTGGTGTTGTCATCCTTTTAAAAGAAGACAGAAAAAATCATGTATTTGTTGTGGTGTAGGACTGTTGTCCTCTTATCAGTACCAAAGAAACAGCAATTTTTGTACCTAGTGGTACCGTGAACAACCTTTCTGAGCAAAACCAGATCTCTCTGTTTGCTTGATAGTTAGAGCTCTGCTGAAATAACTGCTTTTTTAGTAGACTCGTTCTCTGAACACGTGTGGAATGTTGCTTTCTGAATTCTTCTCTTCAGACTGAAAGTTGGTCTTCAGGTTGTTGCTGTAAAAGCACCAGGTTTTGGTGACAACAGGAAAAACCAGCTTAAGGATATGGCAATCGCTACTGGCGGTGCTGTAAGTAACGATGTTTTAATGGCTTTTTACTTGAAGAAATGCTAATGGTATTTATTTTTTGGGTCCATGGCGTGCATTTGCTGTGTTGCAGGCTCTGTCCTGTTCTTTCAAAAATGTAACAATAATGAATCGTCATACTTTGTTTAAATGTGGATATTTCTGTGTGACACAGCCCCGACCAACCTCAAGCAGTGTGTCCTTCTAACTGACTGCAGTTACACATGATTTTCTTACAGCGTTTAGGCTCTAAAGGGGAAGGAGGAAAAACATCAAGGAAACTCTGCCCAGGTGGCCAAGAAAGCCAATGGGTATCCTGGCTTGTCTTAGAAATAGTGTGACCAGCAGAAGTAGGGAGGTGATTGTCCCCCTGTACTCAGCCCTGGAGAAGCCACACCTGGGCTATTGTGTTCAGTTCTGGGCACCTCAATATAAGAGAGATATCAAGGTGCTGGAGGGGGTGCAAAGGAGGGCAGTGAAGCTGGTGAAGGGCCTGGAGAATAAATCATACAAAGAACGATTGAGGGAACTGGGACTGCTTAGTTTGAGGAAGAGGAGGCTGAGGGTAACCTCATCATTCTTTACAGCTACTTGAGAGGACACTATAGAGGTTGGTGCTGGTCTCACAATCAGTGATAGAACAAGAGGGAGTGGATTCAAGCTGCAGCAGGGTAGGTTTAGACTGGACATTATGAAGCAATTCTTCAGAGAGAGAGTAGGCTGCCTGGGGAGGTGGTTGAGCCACCATCCTCGGATGAGCTTAATAGTCATTTAGATGTGGGGTTTATGGTGTAGGGAAGAGCTTTATAGAGTAGGTAGATGGTTGGACTCGATCCCAAGGGTCTTTTCCAAGCTAGATGATTCTATGATTCTAAGAAATAGCAAAGCTTTCTTGTGGCCTTTCTTATAAAACTGTCTGTCTCACAATTGCCCAGGCTTGAGTATGGCACATGTAATTCTTTAAAATGTTTGGGATGGGCTGGGTAACTTTCTTTTGCAATCAACTTCTCAAATAGTTGATGTCCCAATTAGCGTTTCCTTTATAATGCTTTTTTTTAATACACGCTTCAAAATCATAGCATGATACTGGGATCCAAAGGTGGTTATTGAAATAAAACATTAACTAAAGCACAAAATAGAAACAATCCTGTGAATTCCAGTAACTCACATAATTTGTTTCAGGTGTTTGGAGAAGAGGGTTTGACCCTAAACGTGGAAGATATTCAGCCTCATGACTTCGGTAAAGTCGGAGAGGTCATTGTGACAAAAGATGACACCATGCTTCTAAAGGGGAAGGGTGAAAAGGCTCAAATTGAAAAACGTATTCAAGAAATCATTGAACAGCTAGAAGTTACCACAAGTGACTATGAAAAAGAGAAGCTGAACGAGCGATTGGCCAAACTGTCTGATGGAGTGGCAGTCTTGAAGGTGAGAAGTTACGCTTCTTAGGGAAGTCCTTCATCGCTAAACTGAGTTAGTGCTGTGTGGTCCTCTCACAATGTTAGCAGTCGATTTGGGTAAGGAATTTGGCTTCTTAGAGCACTACACCTTGCTTGTCAGAGCGTGGTGAAATAATCAATGAAACCTGTGTTTAGGCTTCTCAGGTACAGAGCAGCACCGCCAGTGTGGGGGAGCAGGGCTTTGCTTTCTGGCACCTCTCGGTTGGCTGTTGAGGTGTGTGTGGTGGCAGTTCCATACCCAGCAGCTTCCCCACCCCATCTCCTCGCGTGGACCTTGACGTGTGGCTGGTTTCTTGTAGGTCGGTGGCACAAGCGACGTGGAAGTGAACGAGAAGAAGGACAGAGTCACTGATGCCCTGAACGCCACCCGAGCTGCCGTAGAGGAGGGCATCGTTCCAGGCGGTGGCTGCGCCTTGCTTCGCTGCATTCCAGCCTTGGATGCCTTGGCTCCAGCCAATGAAGATCAGAAAATCGGTAAGTAAATTGCTCGAGAGGGATAAGAGTAGACTTTTCTTTAATTAAATACGGATTGCTTTCAGGGAGTTCTTAGTGACTTCATCTTTAGAACCCCCTGTCCCCTTGGCATGGCAGAACCCACTGTGCAGCGGGAAGGGGCTTTCCCTGTGTCCCTGACTTGGCTGTGAAGAACCACAAACCCACCGGAGGAAGAGTTGAGTTGGAGACGTTGCTGACAGTGTCTGAGATTTGGTCTGAAGAGATGGTGTGGCAAATCAAACAAAATGTGTGCCATGTCACAGTAATCTGACTGCCTTTTGCAGAAGTAAAACTAAAACACATGTGAATGTCCTGCAATGATTCAATTTGTTGACAAACATCAAGTAGCAGAGAACTTTTTTTTTCTTTTTCCCCTGGAAATGATAAAAATAGCTTATGTTCTTGCACAGAGGGGTTGCTTTCTGGCCTGATCTCCAGCACATAAGAGTGTGCCTTGGCAATAGGGGTAGCATACATAACGTGTAATTCTCAACATCCTTTGTCTTACAGGCATTGAAATAATAAAGAGAACTCTGAAAATCCCAGCAATGACTATTGCGAAGAATGCAGGTGTTGAAGGATCATTGATAGTTGAAAAAATCCTGCAGAGTCCATCGGAAGTCGGCTACGACGCGATGCTTGGGGACTTTGTAAATATGGTAGAAAAAGGAATCATAGACCCAACGAAGGTAACCTCATGTGGCCTTTGATTCTCAGCTTCCCTTCCTCGTGTGACAGTCAGCAGGTATTAAGTTCTTTCTTTCCTATTTTTAGGTTGTGAGAACTGCTCTGATGGACGCTGCAGGTGTTGCCTCTCTCTTATCAACAGCAGAAGCAGTGGTGACCGAAATGCCTAAAGAAGAAAAGGAGCCGGCCATGGGCGGGATGGGTGGGATGGGCGGGGGAATGGGAGGTGGCATGTTCTAATTCCTGGGCCGGGGAAGCATCATGAGCTGTTTGAGACTGACAGTCCTGGCTTTAAAAACTTCAGCTGTCAGTGCAGGAGGGTGGATAGTGACTGAAGTGAGGCTGGTGTTTAAAAGAATCACTGTAACCATCAGTTACTGGATTTCATTTAACACGTGTAATTGTTTACAGTCATTGTCCATGCCTACAGATAATTTATTTTGTATTTTTTGAATAAAGACATTTGTACATTCCTGATAAACTGGGTGCAAGATCCATCTACCAAGGTCCCGATTTAAACTTAAGGCACTTGATCTTCTGTTTCAGAATTTCCTGGTGCTTGCCAGTAGTAGGAAGAACTCGGAAGCCACTGTGCGTGAGACTAAACAATTGTGTACAAAGTAGGCAAATATACAGTTCTGTGACCTTTATGTAATAAAACAAACTGCTCAAAAGTTAAATGAAATGTATCACCTCATTCATCTGCACACAAAGCCATAGTCATGGGAGAACCTTGACGGATCCTACTCCTAAGATTTACACTTATGCTTGGAAATGACGGGGCATGTCCCTCCAGGAAACATTCCTTTGTCTAGAATGTTTCTCAGAAATACAAGCGAGTTTAATTTTGGTAAGAAATACCTAAGCTGAACTGGCAGTACAGTTCTGTGAAATATTAAAAAATGCTATGAAAACAAGGCATGTGCATTGACTTTATTTTGCCCTGTCTCTACTGCTCCTTCCACGGGCTGGGACAGGCCTGGTGCATCCTTCACGGCGCCGCGGGAGGAGCGTGCCCTCGGGCTGTGAAACGGGTGAGTTGGCTTTGAGAAAGGGGTGTGGGGTTTTCAAACACTCCTCTTGCTCAGGTGTGGCTTGTGGTTACCTCCAGACCTGTGTTCCAGCTTTCTGGTGACGGGCTTTGGGATTTATTTGAATTATTTTGCACTAGATGCTGCTTTGCCCTTAAAAATGACAGCTTTGTTTTTTGACCTGACCTGGCTGATAACATTAATGCTTGAAAATCTTTTCTGCCTGCTTTTTGACTCCCCTTTCCAAACTTGTGTATTTTTCCTCTGCCTCAATGAACAAAATTACTCACAACTTCTCAGTGCTTTAAAACTGACTTCCTCATCCAGATGTCACTTTCCCCAGCTTCCTCCCTTCAGGAAGAATTAACTGCTCTTTCTGGCAAAGTACTAAATGGTCTGAACTTCCTCAGGCCTGGCTCTCCTTCCTCTGTAGAAACTGTGTGGATTGCAGGCACTTGGGAGACAGGACCAGCTTCACAACCTGGCCTGAAGCTTCACCTCATTCCAGTAAAGAACAACAGTCGTGTGAGGCAGCACCGAGAGAGCACGTAAACTCTGTTACAGCCTATTCACTTCAGAATGGAGAGAGTATTAATGTACAGAATAGAGCTACTGAAAACAATTATGGTAGCTGCTAATCATATGGTACTGAGATAAACCCCAAGAGCTAAAGAGTAGCTCTCTCTTTCATCTTTTTGAGGACAACTGGCCTGAGACCTGCCCCTTATGTTTAACCTCTGACAAGTCAGGAGTGTTCAGGCTGCCTTGTTTTTCCTGCTGCAGTTGGTCAGGGATCCCATGGCAGCTGGAGACTCCTGACTTGCCCTTGTCCTTCGTTTGGATTAAAAGCACCTGCTGTTTGATGCTTGACAAACTGTTCGTCCTCCCCCTGGCCAGGGGTGGCTGTTAGGTTACAGACACACTACTAATAACTTAACTTGAGTTAATATGTTACAATGCTGAGAAAAACCCCAAAAAAACAACAAACCAACAACCATAAGCTTGGATAAGGCAGAACTTACACTGTGATTGTACAAGTTAATAATCGGCAGCCTGAGACATCCTGTGTTACAGTAGCTGACGACTGTCTGTTACTGATAACACTTAAAAGTTGCACTTGATGGCAGCTTGAACGTTCTATATACATTTGGCTGAACAGGTGGGTTTTGTACAGTATAGAGTCACACACAAAGCTCAGATAGGAAATAAATGCCCCGAAGGAGGAGCACGGCACCTCTTGGACAAATAAAGTCTACAAACAAGTTTATAATGGAGGTCGTTACAATTTTCCCTTTTAAGTCTGATGAACTTCATGAAGCATTAGCTCCCGAGGTATGGTTGTTTCTGGGCCGTGGAGTTTAGATGCTCTTCTTTCAAATGCAGCCACCATCTGCTTTACCACTTCATCAAAAAATAGAGTGGCGAGTTTTGAGTGTAAAAGTGAACGAAATTCAAAAGAAACCTGTTTAAGAAAACAGAGAAGAATTGTTTTTCTTGTATCTACTATTGTGGTAAAATGCTGTTAAAAATCCACAACTTAATTAAAGAATCTCCAGTTAGTCTAACAGTAAGCTGTGGGAGAGAGAACAGTTAAAACTGAACTATGGGTGAGTGTGTCGTTCCTTGGTCATAGGATTGTCTCCCTGGGCTTTTCAATTAGAAGAATTGTTTTGTTCGGTTCTCTGAAGTAATTTCCATTTATCTAAACTAACTATAGTTTACTTAATAAATGACAGATCACAAAACAGAAGTAAAAGATTTGAGGTAATGAAAAGCTACTGACAAACAATAGCTTAATACTTTGTGCACAGAGTTCACTTGGGAACAAAAGTTGTCTGAAGACAATCCATCAGTTACAGGTAAGCTGGAGCAAGCCCAAGAGGCATTAAAAAGGGGTAACCTATTCAATACCAACATTCTAAATCAGTTTTTTCAATCTTGGTAGCTATAGTTACACCATATTCAATTCTGCTTTTGTGCTGTGCTGGCCTTTGGTCTAGTTTAATAACATTCCCCTCAGGCTGTGGAATCACATCGTTGCGAATACACATTTTTTTAAAGTGATTACAGAATTTTCAGAAAAAGAAAAATGTTGCTCTTCTGTGATTTTATCTCTCAGTCCTGCTACAGCATGTCTTTTGGAGAAGTTCGCGGATTAAATGCCAAATGGAGCAAATACATTACGCGTAATGCATATTAACTGTAAAGTACAGAAGTAATTAAACTACTTGGCCTGTAGGCCAGGTATAGGTTCATTTGCATATGCTTGGCCTCAAGCTTCAGTACAATGAACGTGCCTTTTGGAAGCCTGAGAGCTGCTGCGTAGAGCGTGTGGGGGTCACGCTCAGTAACTGCACAAAGGGGAGCCAGGCCGTGCGCTTGGTAAAGATGGCGTTGAGCTTCAATCTACCAACCAAATCATTTAAGAGCTGAAATTGAACTCAAGAAGTTCCCTCCTGTATGTACGTGTCTCCTGGCACCAGGCTGGCAAAAGAGTGCCAGGAGCACTTCTTGACATCAAAGTTTTTCTCTCACAAGGATCTGTAATTGCACAGTGTGTTTTGGGAAGTTTGTTGTGAAATGCTTATCGTCTCTCTCTGCACAGGCCCAGAGGCAAGCAGCACAGCGGGTCAGCAGCTACCACAAGTTTAGAGTCCTCGAGGACTTGTCTTTATGAGGCAACCCCCATCTCAGCTGGCTACCTTTGCCTCTGCTACCTCAAAATGGGGTAAGTAGTAGGAAGTATTGATAGCGTTTCCCCAGGAAAGTGAAAATGTCCTTTTTAAGTCCGATTTTAACTCCCTTTAACTGAAGTTCTTCTCCTGAAATGTCAAAAGGTGGCTTTGGTATAGGGGAGAGAAAAGTTTTCCTCACAAACTCAGTATTTAGCTTATGGGGTATAAACACTTGCTTAATTCAAGTTTTCTCAAGTGATTTATGGCTTGGGTTAAAAGCTAGCTTATGCACTGAGCAGTAGCAGCTGACACTTTTTTGCTTGGAGAAATTCAAACACCACGACCAAATAACATGCAAGCATTATTGGTAAATCCCATGAGAAATTTATTTTTTGGAGTGTCCATGGATTCCTTTTTACTGTTGAACTATAAGCTGAAAGTTATTAAGCCAAGGAGATTAATGTGCTAGTTCATAAATATTCCAAAAGCTCTCTTTCCTATTTACAGATGATAATTTTGAAAGTAGAGTATCCCAGTAGATGGCAGCAGGATCGACCCATTTCTGGGTAGTTTTGTAGCCTGTTCTATTTCAATGCAACACCTACTCTTAACACTATAAAATGTCAGAAAAAGATGGGATGACAGACTAAAGAGACAAAATGGGAAAGCAGTAACTTGAGTGTAAAGCAACGTGTCTAGGAGTACCAAGCTAAATTAGATACTGGATTTTAAGAGCAATAGTCTTGAACTGCAGTGATATCCCATCATAGAGTAGAATGACAGCACAAATATGTATAATACCTGTGTTATAGAAGGAAGAAGTAAGACTTAAAATACATGAAAGAGTAGAATTGGAAGCCAGGAAATTAAAGTGACCAACCTGCAGGCCAAACAGGACAGATGGGAGAATACCCACTTTCAGGTACCAAGAGCACTTAGTTGTGGAATAATTAAAGGAAATAGCAAAGTAAGTTTAGTATTTCTCCCTCTGCATTTGACTATCTAAAACCCAGCATGTTTAGAATTGTACAGGGAGATACCAACCCCTAGACTGTTTCTTGACAAGCGGGCACCTCACAGAAGACCACTGACTCTAAAGGAAGCTGCAGTGGTTCCTATGTGGTAAAGTTTGCAAAAAATATTTTTTTTATAGGAGTGACTAAAACTAACTTATTTTCTGTGTGTATGTATTAAAGAAAAAATTAGTACCAGTCCTTTAAAAAACAAAACAAAACCGACAACCAAAAACTAGAGTTAAAGATAGTGTTTCTAGGCCTCGTTCCAAACTGTGGTGGTGTTAATTACAATACTTACTGAAAAATCCAGTGTACATGTCCTTGGGTAACCAGGGATACCTGGGCTGAAACGCCACACTGTTTCCAAGTGATTAAATAGTTTCCCGTCTGTGCAGGATGCCTTAAAGAAAGTTTAAGAAGTCAAGCTGTAATTAGGATTTTACAAATGTGACAAATTGGTATTGCTGAAGTTTGCATTTCCCTTTTGTTATATAACGAAGGTCATGGCACAGTTAATTTTTTTTTTTTCTTAAAGTGCAGCCAGCATACGATCCTATTTGCAGAGTGTCATTTATGGCAAACTAACTGAATCCCTTTTAAGGGAAAGGAAAAATTTTTGTGCTGAGAGTCATAAAACAGATCTCTAGCATGATGCCTAGAACACCAAAATAATGCTCATGCTACATACCAGAATTTTGAACAACGCTGTTTTAAGCAAAGGATATGGATATTTACTAGGTTTTGGGTGGGGATTTTTTTCATTACCGTATAGAATGTTTCCTATACTGATATATAGACTGGTAGTCTTGGGCTGTAGGAGTGCTTAGCATTAAAACCAAACCTGATTGAAGACAAGCTCCAAAATTTTTCTGTCACAAGGTACTATTGTCAGGAGCTACCATGAATTCAGAAAGACTACACGCTCAAGGCCATAATCAGCTTATCTCAGCAAGCCATACTTAACTAACATTTTAGGAGCGCTTGCTTATAATCCTACTTTAAAACAATCAAGTATTTGCAGTAGTTTTCTTCATAGTTTTCATGACAATAAGGTCCTTATTTTCACTCATTTTGCTTTTAGCATATATGGCTACGTTTGTGTAGCTATATTTAAAATAGAAAAAGATTGAAAGACACGTACTTAAAAATCATTCAAATACATCACCTCAGTTATCTTTTAGGCATTTCTAGAGATAATTCCTGTAACTGTTTTTTAACACTTTTTTTATGTGTCTTATTGTTACCACAAGCAGCTCTGCTCCAACGAGACTACCCACAATGAATAGCTGTTGCTTGTAGTTTGAAAGCAGTGATAAGGTAAGCCATCTCCAATACTACTCAGCAGCACAAAAATACCTACATTTTTCTGCCCAGGAATGAGATTGAGTGTCTTGTAGTTCTACAACAGAAAAGGGAGGAGTAGAGGGAAGATTGGACATGAAGATCTGGTCTTGCTTTTCCTGCTGCTGCCAAAAGGGCAGGAAGAATGGGAAAACTGCCAGTGCGTCCTCCTTGCTCCCAACCTTATAAGTAGCAAACTCACTCTGTGCTTTCCTCTGTGGCAAGATCTGCAGCTACCAGTCTGATTTTTCCATTGCTCGAGCCCTGCTGCCGTAAGCAACAAATCCACGCTCGTTTTGTCACCACCAGTAGCCTGCTATGCTAGACCACCATGCAGGCTACCTTTGTCCAGGGTTATTTCTGAAGACAGTGAAGTAGTCCAAACACACAGTCACTTCTCTAGAAATGTTCCTACAGTCATATGAACATAACGTAAACTTCTAGGAAAAATAATCCCAGCAGAGAAAATGCTAATAAGTCTAGGAGGAAGAAATCTGAAGAAATGGTTCTCCTTGCTACTTCCAGGATCTTCCCTGAGACCAGAAATCCTCTTCTGAGTGAATTGGAGGGAAAATGAGTAAGTCAATCTGATGGCTTTGTGAAAAAAAAAAAGCCTGTCTTCTCAGGGAAGAGTAGAAAGGGAAAGCAGTCAGCATGTAAAATGCAGATTTTCCATCCTAGCTGTTCAACTTTCTTAATAAAGGGAGAAAGATATACTTTTCGTTCCAGAATAAGTGGCTCAAATAAAAAGCACTTTGCATATTCCTTTTCCAATTCATGTCTTGCCTGCACTTAAGAAACCATGTTTCTGTTTTGAGCAATGTCTCTTAAGAGGAAGCCTAGAACAGAATAGTGAAACAGGATATCTAAACAATTGTCTTGAACAGCAATCAACTATTGTAATTCCAGTAGTTATCCCAGAAAGTAGTATCTGTTTTTCTACAATCCATTCTGAGATGTTTCTGACCAAAACAGATTTAAACTTACAAGGCAAACTAGTCAGAAGAACCAGACATCATCTAAAATTTCTCCCTTGATGTTTTTAACTGTTTCTCTTGCAAAGCTGAAAGGAGAAGAAATACAACTCTTTCACTTCTGAACAAATTAATTCTAAAAACGAGCTTTAAATCAACTATGCAGTTCTTCAGAATATTGTACACTGAAGTTTAAGACTTCTCATATTAGCTAGTTAAAACTGTGGGAAGAAAAGTAATGACAGACATCAATTTTAAGGCGGAAGCAGCTACAGTGTTCAAAGGTAACTTTTAAGTCAATACTGATTTTGCATTTTAAAAGGCTTGGACAAAATTTTAACAAAAACACAACAAAAATTATGTATCTTCATTAACAGATGCAAGTTTCTCCAGCAAAAGGAAATTATAAAGCCCTCATTTGGCAGCTTATGTTTAAAAGCATTCAAATTCTCTCCAGTTAACCTGTCTTTAAACATAAGCAACATAAGTTTTGAGCCACAAAAAGCACTTCCAGCATCAGTTTTGTTTTGAAGCATCAGTGAATTATTTGGATTTCAACGAACGAAAGTTACAGAAAGTTACAGGTAAGGAAAAAAAAAAAGGGGAAGGAAAAAAAAAATAAAAGAGTTACCTTAACTAAATGTGGTCTCACTAAGGTAACAACCGAGGTATACCTCTCTACTACAGGAGGGAATCCTATTTCTAGCTGTGCTTTGCAGTATCCAGAGCGCTTTGATAATATATCTGACTTCTTACACCAAGGAACAAATAGTTTGTAATTCTCCACAACAGCAACAACTTCATACATTTCCTGCATGGAATACCTGAAAAAGAAACACACGTGTTATTTACAAGGTATTTAAACTTCAAATTCTGTATTAAAAATTTTTAAAGATGGTATAAATGGCAATTTGGAATAGTTACCTGAAAACACTACCACTGTTTTTGGAAATTAAAAAGAGAGAAAGAAAGTAATGAACTGGTAAAAGTATTTGAATTTAAAGATGCAAAACACCACACAGTAAAGTTAATCAAGAGTGAACCTGGTTCCTGCTCCTTTCCGCAATATCAGGTAAATATACATAAATTTTGAATAGGAAAATAGTTTTTCCAGCACAGCCATGTCTTCATTTAGGTACATCTTAGATATTCCATATAAGGAATCCACACTTCATGGCTCCCAAGAAAAGGTGTCTCAAAATAAAAATACTGTATTTCATAAGGTTTAAGTAGAGGAACATTGCATTCCTTATTTTAGTCCAAATAAACAAAGTGTAATTAAAAAATACATGCAATGGAGAAACCTCACAGCATCACAGAATGGCTGAGGTTTGAAGGGACCTCTGGAGGTCACCTTGTCCAACCCCCCTGCTCGAGCAGGATATTGAAACTGTATAAAAGAATATGATGGAAACATTTTACTTCATTCCACTGTAATGTGGCAAAGTATGACATATCTATGATTTTTAATTTTTAGTTATGACTCAGAAAAGAATTGAAGCATATGCTTAATTCCATCTCTGTTTAAAACAGAGTTCAACATAGGTGAACTCCAACAGTGAGTACTATTGCATAAAGGTTCTTTTTAAGTGACACTGCAAAATCTGTTGCAGTTCAAGAGCTACCACACAACTGAGTGTTAACAATAAAAATATGCTAATAAATAGTTCATACAGTTGTTGAGCAGAGACTGGGGGTAGTTCCCAGTCTCATTAAATGTACTGGAATTTGCCCACTAGCTTTAAGGCAAATAGGACTTCAAAAAGTTTTTCTATGTGCCTAAGTTATTTCATCACACAAATAATTATTTTCCTTCTTTTAAAGAAAGAAGAAAATCTCAAGAAGTGAGAAGTACAACATAATGTAAGTGCAAACATTAGCAGGTATTTGAGACGGAAGGGAACAAACAGTTTTCACAACTGCTGGTTTGGTCCCATTTCACTAGATTAAATTAATAGTTATCCTTCCTTTTCAGGGTTGCTTCTGTTTTGCCATGGAATAGAAGAGTTATTTCTGCTGTTTTGTTTTATGATGCAAGGGGTTTGGGTTCTTACAGTTTTTTATATACAATTTCAGATTAGAAAAGCTCTACAAATTATGAAATCAAAATTCCTTCCAATTTGTAAAGTCATAGAGGCATGTGTCTTCAGGGATGCTCAGTCTTTGAAATTCTAGCATTTTGGATTAATCACAGCAAACACAGAATCAATAAGCATATATGGTCTCTTTCCACACTTCTATACAAACCCTATAATTCTTCTTTCAGAATATTCTTTTCTTTTATTTACAAGTGGAGCAGCAATGTTGAAGAAAGTTCTTGAAAAGGTATGGCTCATTACAGGTACTTGCAAAGGAGCAGCTCTGGTCATCAGAATACCACAAGAAGCCAAGTGCCTGCAACAGTGAAAGTACTTTTAGATATGTTTCTTATCAGCAAAATAAATAACAACACATTCAAGGGAGACAAACTATCAGTTGTATAACATTCAACATGATTGAATGTCAGAAAATGTCAGATTCAGATGGAAAACCAAAGGCTCGTAACACTATATAAACTGTTAAAAACACAAGGGGGATATTTTTTTTCCCCTTAAGCGAAACTAAAAATAGCCCCCAAGTCACGAGAAAAGTAACTGGCAGAGTAAAACACAAAGGCTCCCATTAAACATAAGCTTCCTGGCAGCCTGAGTTCATGTACAAGCCTCATATGAACTTAATTTGCAGAGCAGGCTTTCTTAATAGCAAAATCAAGGCATAGTCTGCAATACTTTACCCTTTTGGAATATGTAAACAAGAGAAGGTTCCATTTGGTGATACAAAGTTGAACACTGCCATAATCTCTCTGCTGCCTTCCTTCTCTTAAAAAGACAGTTTCCTTTTCAAAGTCCTTTCAGAAAGTGCATTGCCATATCCAGCTTTCAAAATTTCCTTCAAAAAATACCATGCAAAACTTTCAACACTGTCTTTCCATAAATAAAACTTAATAAATTACATTTTTAAATGCTAGGAATTCTAAGACTGCACTTCAATGTTCTCAGTTTGTGAAAATCTACACTAAAACCTAACAAACATTCATTGTGATTAATATGTGTGTTCTGCTAAATTATTGATTTTACCTGGATCAACTCAGTTAAGAACCAAAAAGTCACCTCCAAAACTCTGATTTTTGGCATCAGGAAATTAAAAATGCCACTATCTGCTGCCAGTGTTTCTACAAATGTAAGCTAAAGTGCAACCTAGGTCTTCTTCTGTCTTTTCTCTAATTAAACAATCAGGACTGTAGTTCTGGATTCACACAGTCAAAATGGAACCAATCTTCCCCACTAAGCATTGGGTTTTTTGGGGGTTTTTGCTTTGGTTTGGTGTTTGGTGGTGTTTTTTTTAAACACAATTAACAGATAGATGCTGTTTCTGACAAAAACTAGGCAGTTTTATAACTGCCTAGCAAATTGCAGTTATAAGTTTTAAACAACTACAATTATAATTAAAATGATCTTTAAAAATTAACATAACTTGAATTCCAAGGAAACGCGGTAATAACCCAGGACTCACCACATTAGCTTATATGGTCACAGTATTAGGAGACAGGTAAAAAATAAATTGGTATTGAGTTTGGAGAAAAATAATCACCACCATCAGCTGATTAGAAACAATACATACAGACTTTTTAGAAAAGAAAGAAGCAACTGTGATACAAAGCAAGATGACTGACAACAGAGATTGTAATCACCGCAGTTGAAAAGGAACTATCTAAGATGGGACAGAAGTATGGTGTCAAAATTAAGAATGAATAGGTCAGCCTTAAATGTGCAAGGTGTGCAAAAACTTATCTCAAGGGACCTGGGCATAGTCTGTTTATTTTCCACACAGACTGGACAAGACTGTTAAGGAAAGCATTGCTTTGACAGAAAGGCTGGAAGGGTGCCAGTAACATTGTAGCTGCCTCAACCAGATTCATAGAAAGTGTTGAAATGTTTGGACCAGACTTCATTCTGCAGAGCTGATTTAAATCCCTTTCTGCATCTGGGGCTACATGTAGCACACAGTCCAAACCAGCTGCCACGTTGCTTCTCTCCGTTTGTTTTTTACTGTAATGCTACAGCAGTATATTGTTTCATACAGTTTTATCTAGACTTGTTTCAGCTACAAGGCTAAAAACAATCTTTTAGCTGTAAGACAATGTCCTTTTCCCAATTATATTGCTATTCAAGGAAGGCAAGGTTAAGAGAGGTTATAATGCTAACAAACATGGAGAGACTTCATCCCTTTCCTGATTTTATCTGAAGAAAAACAAATGCTATGGGAATGTGCTGTGTTCAGTCCCAGTTCAGAAAAGCATACCTCTTCAAACCACAAAAGCAGGGATTTCCATGGACTCTCACACGTTTTTGTGAACCTGGTCGAGGCCAGAGAAGAAAAGCCAAGTCCATCCCAGAATTCAGACACACCTACCACCTCTTTATTTATCCTCTGACAGTAAATACAGACATATCCACTCAGACTGCTCCCACTGGCATAATTCAATTCCTGTTCTCTCTAAACATTTGGGCACCGATCACAGCATCACCTGACCTCCACCACCTGAAAAGGAAGCATTTACTGGTGTATGGTAAACACACATAAGTGATCTATATTCAGTGATTATTTTTAATAGCTACAAAATTTTAAAAGCCTAAAATCGTCATATTTTTGGAAAAGGGGAGGAGCGTGCCAAGGCGATTGTGTTTGCTGTTATCCCAACTGTTACTCCCATAACGTTAGTGGTATCTGGTGGCCATCTGACGGTCTGCGAGACAGGAGTTAATCTCACTCAGATTCTTTGCCGACAGCTGTTCGCATCCCAAAAAAATGAGCGTGGCCAACAAGTGTCCTCATTAGCATCTCAGTCTGAAGAAGCACAAGAGACCAATTTACCACCTGAGTCCTTGAAGTCTGCTCCTCAGCACAGTAAAGGGGCCGCCGAATTGACAACAGGTACAGAATGTACGCCAATGACAACTGCAGGACGTGAAAGTATCCCCGGCTTCAGGGCTACAAATAAGACAGTGCCATTTTGGATTCAGCTTGCACTTGCTTAAAACCAGCTGCCAAGATTCTTGCAGCTTACTTGAGAAACATTTTCAAACTGGGGTTGCAACCCGGTTCCTTAACGAGTCTCCTTTCCCTGCACACCCTTCCCAGTAATTGATTTTGCCCTCAGGATTGAACTATTTGAATATTGCAAACACATCCTAAAGATTAAAACACAAAGGATATACAGTAAGAAATGGGGTCCAAGATGACATATTATATCATTGCACAGTAATAATTATGTCAAATGACTGCCTGACATTTGACATCACAAGCCAATCTCTATTCCACTTTTTCACTCTTTTTATGAGGATGACAGTAAGACTTTGAATTTAACAAAGAAACACAGCAGCACTGCCATAACAGTAGTAACAGGTGAACGTTTTTTTCCTCCTCTTTTAAGATTTTCCAATTACTCTCTCTCATGTCTGCTCTTTCTTTTTCTTCAGTTACAGGACCAGCTGTTCTCCCGAAACATATTTCGTTTCTCAAGTTGTTCCAGCCAGCCCTACATGTGATAAGGGGATAAGAAACCTTTTACATTATCTGAAGTGGAAAACATTTGGGCGTTTTACACAGTTTTAATTTCTTTTACGGATTGCTCAAGGTTTTGCAACTGACTCAAGAAAAGAAGAGGTGAGTTTATAGCCTGAAAATCGTCTGTTCTTCCACCGACACAGAGTCAACAGCCATCGAAGCTGAGGGCACCACAGCTGCCCCCCGCGGAAGGCAGCACCGGTGAGACCCTGGAGCACCTTCCCTCTCCCCTTCCCCAAAGTCGCCACCTTCTCCCCGGGGCAGCACCGCGCTCCCACGGGCGGGACGAGCCGGGTAGGGGCTCGCCTAGCACCGCCCCGCGGGCTGCAGGGCGCCCGGGACCGTTCACTCTGGAGCCTACCGAGGGACCGCGCACCTCAGGCGGCCCCACCCCGCCCCGGGACACAGCGGGGCCGCCCGCTGGGCTGAGTGGAGCCGGGGCGCGCCGAGGGGGCGGTGGGGCGGCGGGGCCCCCGGACGGCACGCCACCCGCCGCGGCGGTAGGCTGTCACCCCCGCGGTCACTCCGCCTACACCCCGCGTACCTGACAGCGGCCGTTCGCGGCGGCGGGGCGGCGGCGAGCCCACCCGCCAGCGCCCTGCCCAGCGCCCGGCCGCTCCGCGCCATCTCGGGCCACACTTCTCGCCGGCTGCCCCGCCCGCACCCGCGCGCTGCCTAACGGCCGCCGCCCGGGGAGCCGCGCCCCCGCCGCGCACCTCAACCGCCTATCGCCGCGCGGGGGCCGGTGTCACGCGCTGCGGGGGTAGGGGGGGGGCGCGCGCAGTCACGGGACAGTTCGGGCTCGCGCCGTGGGGAGAGGCCCTTCGCCTGATTGGCCCGTCGGCGCGCGAGCCCCGCGCACGGCTATAATTGGGCTTGTGCGCGCGAGGTGCCCTCCATAGCGCCCCACGGGACAGCGGAACCGGCTCCGCCTCTTCCCCGCCTCCTTGCGGAGCGTGCGACCGGCGCGGGGGGGGAGGAGGACGGACAGACAGACTGCCTGCCTGCCTGCCTGCCTCTGGGGGGCGGGATCCCTGCGGAAACCGCGGGCCTCCGCGGCGGAAGGAGCTCGCGGAACAGGCGGGTAAGAGCCTCGCACGGTGGGGCGGCACGGAAGGCCCCCGGACGGGCGGCGCGGCCTTGCCCTTCCCTGCGGGCACCGGCTCGTCATTCCACTGAACCGTCTCGCCTTCCCTCGGCGAGGGGCTGCTCGCACAGGTGCGTAGCCTGCTTCTAGGTGCAGGCTAAAGTTTAGAATAATCAACGTCATTAAAACTTAACGGAATCTCCGTAGACCTGATTATAATCACAGAGCATCATTTTATTACAAATTAGACAGAAACGTCTTATTGTCACTAATGCTTCCTTATAATTCACCTTTCACATACAGCCTCCCCCAACAAAAGTGCATTTTACAGCTATCCTGCAGTTGAAGAACTATTGTTTAAAGATGGTTTGTCTCTTTATACATTCCACGTGACATGTACCATCACGTGTGCATGGAACTTATTTTATGGACTTAAATAATACTTTTTTTTTTTTTTTGGTTGAGGTGGGTTTTTCAACTCCGGAACTGAGACATAATACTTCACTTCATAATATTTATGCATTCTCAGATAGAACAGGTGTCTGGGCTATATCACACTAATCACACTACAGGGTAAACAGCTTAGATAGGTTGTCAACAAAGTCTCTTCAACTATGTGATGAACCCATTCCCACTCAAATGCAACTAGTATTTTGCATACAATGTAAATTAAACTGTATTTTAGTTAAAGCAGATGAATGCTAAATGCATGGAAATTGATATTTCTGAACAAAATAACAATTCAAATATGGAAAACCACATACACATCCTTTTCAGAAGTCTCCTTCTTATAATTATCTTAACGTCCTTACCATTATCAAAGCCACTTATTATTATACAAGAACACCACCAATTTAGATAATTGAAACTAATTGGAGCAGTTCTTAATTTGTTGCATCAGGGTATGGTGTTTTTCAGATAAGCTGCCCTGTAGCATGTTTTTCATACTGAACTCGGTGAAAAACAGAAACACATAAACCCCCATGTTCTCCAATGCAGGTGAAAAACAAACATAAAGGCCAGAAATACAAAACCTGCCCACCGTGCCAACCCCCTGCTTTCAGTCCTTGTTATTAACCTCATCTGCACGTTTTGCTCTTTCCATCTCAGCTGCTCTTATTTGCTGGATTCTGTGTTTGCCATGGGAGCATGTTCCATGGCAGTTGTTCTAGCTTGCTTCTGTGGATGAGAAATTGCCTTTATAATTACAGGGTTTGGTGCCTTTTAGCATTTAGAATAACTGAAGGATTGAGTGTTGAGAAGCACAAGATGATGGATGTCTGAGGGAACTCCGAGGGGTTTTGCTGCTTTTTTCTTCTTGGAAGGCTCAGAAATATAGATATAGCAGTTCTTACAACTTGGTTTGTATTTGTTGTTGGAAAAGAGGTTTGCATTTACTAACTTTGACAGGAAGAGTGGCCCAAATTAATACTTAACAGCAGAGAGATACAAGACATTCCTGAAACACAAGAAGGAACCATGCTGTATGACCAAAATTATTTTTTTTATAAATAGTATTTTTTTGTAATATCACCATCATAAGAACAGGTTCATCTGAAATGTAATTATGAGGTTTGTACTACTTAAAAAACATTTAAGAATTTTAAGGACCCTTTTAAATGGATAGAGAGACAGAGTCAATCTTAGGTGAGGCAAACATGTCCCTGTTTAAAATTAGGCTATGTTTTTCACAATACATTCACCTGTGTCCCTATAGATAACTAAATAGGGCAGCTAGCATGCTCCTTTGGCAGCCAAAGATAGGCTGAGTAAAGCAAAAATGAAACCATTGTATTCCTATTTATAAATGAGTTTTAAATAATATTTGTCATTGAAATATCTCAAAAACTCTCACAGTCCCACATTTAGGCTGGGAAGGATTATCTACAAGCATGGGTGATGATTAAGTCAACAGTTACATGATGCAGCTAGGAATTAAGGGTAGATTTACTATCTCACGCTTAAGTGGATTAATCAGGAGGTACGATATAAAATCAAGAGAATTTTTTTTTTGTTTCACATAGCACCACTGAACTGGGTATTTCTGGCATAGCAAGAATTAAAGTATTTGGCTGTAAACCAATGTGCAATGGTTTAGAATTTTTACATGTTCATATGATTTTGGTGGCCCTGTAAATACAAAAGAAGGCTAAAAACCTCAATGCATACTCACTTTTAATGAGTTTTGAAATTCAGCTGCTCTGTTTGTACCCTGTCCCACTTCCAAAACATTACAAGCCATATTGATTTAACTGCTAGGAAAGAATGGGATAATTAATGCTAAACTACCAGGACACCACTTTCTGTTTCTGGTGGTCTTGAGGAGGATGGCTGCTCAAAGAAGGCCATGTTTTTTGCTTCTCCGTGGGGCTGGGGCAGTCCTTACCCGACCACCCTCACACTACCAGCCTTGGGGTGCTGTGCCAGCTGTGACACAGGCCTCCTGTGGGTCTGAAGCCTGGTTCCTGCTGTGTTAAAATCTTCAAAAAGATCCTCAGGCTCCCCAGGGAAGCCTAGAGCACTGCAGGAGCACAGATGGGTCAGGCTGTCTGTACCAGCAGTGACAGACAAAGCAGGGGTAGTTTGCGTTCAGGTTACACACACAGCTACTGAGCTGCTAAACACAGAGGAGCACTCATTCAAACCTCTCCAAAAAGTTTATCACCCCAAATAGTGTGCTTTTTTTAACTTGTTGGCTTTTCAGTGAAAAAAAAGGATCCTTTCTACCTTTCTACTTCTTGACATCTGAAGCAAAAATAGGACTGGAAGAGACTTTATTTCATACTATTTTTTTCTTGCTCATATTGTGTGAGAAACTTTAAGTTGCTTTGGAGCTGAAACACAGCTGCTGCTGTTAAATGTTTCCTTGTTTAAGAATTTTTGCTCTTTTCTTTAATAGACATATAGAAGTCAGTAAGCTGTCCCTGGCACTTGAAGCTAAGCACAAACCTGGGGCAATTGAAGGACTGGGAGCATAGACCAGTTTTGTGGCTTTTTGCATGTTAGCTCATCATGCAATTCTTCACAGACCTGGATGTGGGCAAAAAAAATGAATACATATAAAAAGTTATTTTTGAAAGAATCAGCAAGAGGATTTAGTCAGAAGCATGGTTCCTTCGGGTGAACCCCTGCCAGAAACTTTTGCTGGCACAATGGACGGGGTCAATCAAGGACAGGCAAAGCTGCTGGATAGTTCTTTCGGTAGCAGTGCCAGCTAGTGATAGCTTAAGCTGGCCATGAAATTGGACCTGAATCTGTTACGTAAAGCAGGACCTCACAGATCTGTAACTTAGGTACAGTTCCAAATCTGCAAAGCTTATGGGCTCTTAAATCTGTTTCCAATCCATACGGGAATCTCTGTGAAGTGTATACACGTGTGTGTGCAGGAAAAGGAATGGGAACTTGGGCAGGCAAAATAGGGCTGGTAAACCACTAAGTTACTACCCTGCGGAAGCTATGCCATGGAGATACTTTTTAAGAAGCAAAGGTAGATATATTGGAATTCAGGGCTTTGACAGGCAGACACAAAGAACCTGGGGCAGCGTATGAATCTGGTAAGGCAGGGTGGGAAGAGACACAAGCAGAAAGCAGTTTTCTTTTTGCTGCATCACAGCAATTCCTGTTTGCTCTCAGAACTCGTAACTCCCTTTTATGTGGGAAATGGCATATTCCAAACCTACTATTTTAAGCTGTTCCTTGGGACTGCAGCCCCTGAGCTCCATTCTGTTTAATAACAGGAAATGAAATACTGCAACTGTTCTGCCTAACATAAGTTGGAAGTCAGGCTGAAGAAACAAGAGAAAGTTACTGCAAATTGATCTTCATAGTGAACCCGAGCATGTGACATTTACTTAAAATAGTTACATGCATTAAATTCTTGCAGTAGGGAATTACTGTCTGCCTTGACCTTACCCTCATATGTCCCCAGGGCAGCTCAGTAAATGACAGTCTCTCTTAGGAAGACTTGAATACATGTAGTTATGTAAAATATTACAAGCAGAAGTGTTCAGGAAACTTCTGCAAGCTAAGTGATACAAAGCAAATACAGATGTATAGATCAATTGTTTGGTCAAACATACATATTCACAGAAAACACACAACCTTGGCTGTATTTTCTTTTAAGACAATCATCAAAAAGCCATAATGTGAACTACCAACTTTCGTAAGGGGAATGATTAGTGAGTAGTGAATATGAGTTTTGCCATCATGCAATTATCTCCTTTTTTGCAAATAACTTATACATTTTCCCTTATCAGAAGTTCTCAAGCTGACTCAATTTTGCTTGTTGCAATGGCTTCTGAGGAGATTAGAAACTTTGCACCTGTATGATAAAACTGCACGATAGTAAATAAGCTGTATAAGATTACGTATTACACTGTTATGAAATATCATTAATATGCAATATGGTTTTGGTGGCCTTGGTTTGCGTTAAACTAAAAGTTGAGAGAATAAAAAATTAGCTAATTCATGACACTTAACTGTAAGGGAGAGTTTCCAGGGCTTTGCATGTGGACAGAATCAATCCCATTCAGTATGATGTATACTGTAGACAGTGATGTGGAAATATGTATATATTAAATCAAAAGAACTGGGAAAAAATTTCAGAGTTTCCAAATGAAATGTGGAAGCTGGGTTGAGGACAGTTATTGCAGAACAGCTAAAAAATTTCTGTTTATGTTCCACCTATGTCATGTTTCATAAACCACTGATCATTCTTCTAAACTACGTCCAGTTTGTCCGTGTCTTTGTGGACTGCAGAGTCCTAAAATGAACTCCATCATCATGTCCTCCATCAGTGACTTTGAGTGTACCAATTCAAGTGAAATGATTGCCTTTCGGATTTTATATACAATGCCACTGTTAATGGCCTAGATTTACTTCCTCTGTAGCAGCGTGTTGCTACTGATAGACATTTAGTTTGGATTTGCTATCCCCATGTGATCACTTTCAGTTTATTTTGGCTATTTTGAATCCATATACTTGATTTCAAATTCCAATAGGTAGTATTTTTTGCTTTTTGTTACTTAAGTTCACCTCCTTGATCTTAGATTATTTCTTATATGGATCAATATAAGATGATTCTGGATTCCTTTTTCCACCTGCTGGTGGCTTTGGACAGTTTAGTGTCATCTGCCAATTTTAGAAACATAGCTTCAATTCCCTCTTTCAAGCCTTTATTAAAATATTCAATAGACTTGATCTGCCTGAAGTGCTGTCATCCAATTATGCCCCCATCTTGTGGCAGGTATATGTATATATGCTTTATTCTGACGTCTAGCAATTCATCTGTTGGTATTGGGCCAAGTTACCCTGAGGTGAAACAAAGGTGAAGCAATTTGACAACAGAGCAGAGCATCCAAATTCCAGTGGGACCAACCCTCAGGACCGGTATCTGTGAGAAGCAAGTTTTCAGGAAACAGTAAATTGTTTTGATGATTTTGTTTTGACTGTCTACTCTTGAAGTGTCATTTCCTTTCGGTGTCACAAATGGGAAGAAGACAGCTTGTTGCCAGATAGTGGAAGTGGGCCATTAATACTCTCCTCTGTCCTGAAGATAAAAGAAGCTCTGAACTGCCTGTACCTTCATATATATAATAGCTTCTTACTCTCCCGTGAAGGGAGTAGCAGACATTGTCTCATGAAATGGCGGGAGGGAATCACTACCTTTACACAGATGAACGCAGATGGTAGGAAAAGCTGTGCATCAGCATGGGGACAGTGCTCCGGGGGACCTCATCGGCCTCGGCACCGCAAACGGCTCGGCCCCTTTCCAGCCCCGTCCTGTCCTGCTCCCCCGGCGTCCGGCGGCAGGTTCTCCCGGGGCCAGCGCCGCCCACCCCTTCTCTTGCGGCAGCGGGGCATGCCCCGGAACCCTTCCCGCTATCAGCCGCCCACTGGCCTTTCGCCTCAGCGCATTCCGGACTGCAGCCGCTGCCCCTTCACCCTCTTCACAACCGACCGTTACCGGTCACCTCGGCCCGTCTCCGTGCCGCTCAGCCGCTTTGTCATTCGCTGCCCGCGCCGTCCATCATGCGGTAGGCGGGGCTTGGCTCCCGCCCTGAAGGACTGCCCCACGGGCTGAGCTGTGCCTGTTCTGCGCGGGCACTGCGCGTGCGCAAGGTGCCAGCCCCCTCCCCCGCCGTTGCGCCTGCGCACTGAGCTCTCGGCCACCCCCTCCTTGTAGCGGAAGTGGCGGGGCCGCGCCAGTTCCGCCTCGGCGTTGTTCGCTCTGGACAAAATGGCGAAGATCGCCAAGACCCACGAAGGTAAAAAACCCGAAAAACACTCGCAGTGGCCTTTCCCCCGTACTTGCCTGCTTGGCTGTTGTCCTTCGATCGTGTTTCTCCCCGACTCCGGGCAGCGTCAGGCCCGGCTCCACGGGCGGGGGCCGAGCGGGCTCACCCCGCGGCGAGCGAGCTGGGCCTGTTTGTAATGGCGTCTCCGCTTGTGCCACCGCCATGCCCGGGCCGCCGCCTCCCGGTCGGGGGCTGCGGGGGCGGGGCTGCGGGGCTGAACCCAACCAGAGGAGGGGGAGGCTCTCACTGTCCACGCGTGATGGGAGCGGGTGCCGGCTGCCAGGCCCGGGTGGGGGGGTGTGTGTGAGGTGGGATGATGTCGGTTAGTTTCGGGTTTGCTGAGGGGGCGGGCGGCGGCGCAGCTGGGGCACGGGTC
>BJBW01008802.1:55457-68932 GCA_004320125.1 Scolopax mira
AAGCATCTCAACTGCCATTTTAGCACGGAGGCTTCCTGCCGCCTGGGTGTTTACATTGGAAAACTGGTCTCTGAGCGGTTTAATGAGTGAGGGCTTTCACAGGCAGCGTGTTATTCTCGGAGGTGCTGTGTGGCTGTGTTCACTACCGCTTCCAGCTCTTTATAGCATGAATCAAAGCCGTGTTCTTGGACGATGTCTGCGGCTTGCCCTGTTCTTAATTATCTTCAGGCAAGGAAGAATAATTTTTAGAGTTGTACTGCTTCTGTAGCTTTTGCTTTTCGGTTTTTACTCGTGTTTCTGTCTATGATAGGTGGTCTGCTGTGTTTTATGTTAATTTACATCCATAATTCACTAACCAAAACCTACTTCTGGACAGTGGTTACACACTACGAGCTAGGCAGGACACCCGGGTGTTCATTGCCTTTGGGAGTCGTAATTTTGCATTGGAAAAAAATTTCAAATGGAGAAGCATTATTTCCCGTGGATGTGAGATTAAGGTAGTCTTTAGCACTGCTGACCCAATTTGAATTGCGGATGAAGAAAAGCTTTAACTGTTGTCCTTGTTTGTTTGTTTGTTTTTAAATTTAATTTAATTTTATTTTTTAGTATTTTAGAATTACAGAAATTGTTTTTTGTTTATATGCTGTGATATGCAAAAGGCTTGTCTGAGATACTACTTGAGTGATATGTATCACAGTGTGCTGCCTCTCGTATTACCTAAAGAGCTGGTAATAAAAAAAAAAGTATATTTTTGAAGCAGATGATGGTTGAATTTAATGCAGATATCGACATGCTTCCAGTTGCATGTGTTTTGATTAGCGCTGTGTCAGAACAGATTTTAAGGGGAGGATGTAGGTAGTTAAATAAAAAAAGGGAACTGGATATGATAATATAGTGGTGTCTTTCCCAACATGGAGGTATTCGCCGAACAGTTTGATTATTTTTCTGCTGAGTTCTATCCTGTCTTGCTTTTTTCTGTTGCTGACTGAGTTTCCAAGTTGTTACTAAATTGTCTTAGAAGATTTTCACATCTTTTTACTGTTTGTTAAATACTTGTTGATTGATGTGTTCAAGACACAACTCGGAAAGATATCTCAAAACAGTTCGAGATTGTTTCTGTTACATAGCCTAAGGGGGAACTCTTTGTTTTAGATTGAAAAGTAGTGTTTTAAATGGCAGCTTTAAACTCTCGATAAATGCTTCAGTTTTGAATGCTATTGAAAGTAGTTTTAAATTTTTTTTTAAATTTCAATTTTTTCTGGCTCAGAAGAGAACAAAGAGATCTCCAAACATAATAGTGAGATATAACTTGTATGAAAGTGCTAAAGTAGCTAGAAATAGAGCTGCATGGGGCAAGTTAAATGTGCAAAAATATGATAAGGCATGAAAACATAGAAGCTATTTATGCTGTAAAATACTGCTTCAGTATAGGGTCTCGTTCTTTTTTCATGTGAATAATTTCTTATAGTGCAAATGTTTCAAGTAGAATTACGTGTATGGTAATGGAGTGTATATTTTGAGAAAATCTAGCTCACAGATCATGTCAGCCTTTCAGTAACTACTAATTAAAATATACTGACTTTAATAATATTCAACATCTATGGTATGTTAAAAATCAACTGTGCATTTTAAAGTTACTTTTTTAAAATACCGAAGTATATTAAATCGCATGAAGTACAGGGAAAAGGAATGATCACTAGGATATTATCCTCGCCCCCCCCCCCTTTTTTTATTTTTTTCATCTCACTCCCTTTACTGTTCTGTCTTTGAGTGAAGTTTTGTGGGTTTTTTGGTGATTTAACCTGGTTAGTTAAATCACCAAATACCTACTTTGCTTTACACAAAGTATTTTTAAGATTTGTGATTACTATTTCTTAATTTGATTTGTATTTAAATGCTTTGTTAAATAGGATGTGAGCTTTATCAAGAAAGTGCCAGTTAGCTCAAGGAAGGTTAGCAGATCTTTAATATCAAAATAGTCTTTTCCAGTTAACTATGTGATGCTTCCTAAGCTGGCAATCAGCCTACCTCTGGCTGCAAGCCTTTTAGACCTGCTGGTTACAGCGGTTTTATAGCATGTTAAAGGTATGTTTGGGAGCATGGCAGGGTATGTACTAGTACGTTATTTGTCTGAGCTATACGCTCGGGTTGATTTGGTGGACAGATGGTGGAAAGGCTTTTGCATTGTAGGCAAGATCTTTACTTTTTTTTTTTTTCTGTTGAAGCTGGGTACAGCTATGGATGCACATCAGAACTTCATATGCTACTGAAGAGTGTGTTGTTCTGTTAACTCCTCTGCACTTGGTGCTGGTAGTGTTGTCCTTGGTAGCAAGGGAAGCTTCAGGTATTCCCTTTCATCCCAGTGCTGCATTGCACCAGGCTGCAAGGGGAGTCAGGAACTCGATCTGCTCTTTGGAAGAAACAGAAATAACTAAAAAATATGCGAGAAAAGTATTTGAGTTGTATCAGTTCCATAACCATGCCATAGGGTGACTTCACAGAAAGGGAATACCTTAGGATGTCATTGGCAAACAGGGTATGTGTGGTATGCCTTTGAAGATGATCAGAGACCTCTGTGGGCAAGACAGGGATCCCTCATTTGGCAGTAATTTCTTTCTGCTGTTTTTCTAGAAAGTAACATACTGGGGAGCAATGGGTCTCCAGTTCTGGACTCATGGGAATCCCTTGTGCCATTGAGAATTTTAGGGGGAGCTGAATGTACCAGGTGCAGGATTCAGGAGGTGATCACAGCCAGCAGTGTGGGGCTTTTGTCAGGTTTCAGCTTCTCATGAATTCAAGGCAGACACCCTGAGTTTCTGTAATGCAGAGGTGACTGCCCAAGTTACCCTGTTCTAGATACCTTCAAAAGTTTGATGGAAGCCCTTAACTGGCTACAGCAAGGTTGTCCTTGCCAACTACTATCATCTATCTTCTACACGTGGGACTCTTGATGACTTTAGACACATACTTCTGCTGTTCTTTCTTTCCCCCCTAAACCACTGCAGGAATTGCAGATTTGCTGTCAGGTTTACTGTGCTTAAAGTGAAGTCAGTGTTTCTAACGGCCAGTCCTGCAGGTTGTCCATGAACCCTTGATGCTGCTGGTCTCACTCATAGCTGCACAGCAAAGATTTGTCAGGTAAAACCACGTGTGCAGTTACCTCCATAGAAGACATGCCTTTGTACAGTAGGCTTACAGTGGGCTTTTCTGCATTTGGCTTACAGTGTTTGGATTGGGGGTTTTTTGTTTGTTTGAGGGTTTTTTGTTTGGTTGGTTGGGTTGGTTTTTTTTAAATTATTGGCAGTTTGTGATAAGAAAGGGACACAGCCTTTACTTTTAAGTCTTGCAGTTTACAAGGCTGACAGTTTAAACTTTTGAACTAGGCAATTCTGGTCTGCAGTCTTTTAATCACACACACAGAAAAAAAAAATCCCAACCAAAAATCACCAACCCACCCATCATCTTTATGTCTCAAATCCAATAGTTTGGATTAAGAGTAATCTTGCCAGTTAAAAAAAAAAGTGTTCTAATCTTAATTCTTGACTTGTTTTTTGTTAGCAGATGACGTAGTATAGTGTCTTTTGCAAGATATCTCGGTGGGAAAACCTTGTGAAATTTATTAGTCTTGAAAAAGAGAAATGAGCAACAATAGTAAAAAAAAATAGTGAACAGTGAAGATTTAATGTTATTTGTGCATAGAATTTCCTGTAGCTTTTGTAAATTGGCAAATTTCTCTCAAGTTAATGTAGTGGGCAATACCAGTTCAGATGGGAGAGGGTGAATCACAGAATTGTTTTGGTTGGAAGGGACTTCTGAGACCACATAGTCCAACCCACCTGCTAAATCTTTGGTATTATTTCAGCCACGAAATGCAACTCTTGGGTGTTTTTTGCCGTGAAAATAATTACTTCATCTACTGAAATTCATATTGTATGGGTAATTGTCTTTACATATCTATTGAATCAAATACAATTCAGAGGAAAACAATAATTTATGGGGTTAACTGTGTCTTAATATGCCTACGTCACAGTTACATTTGTTGAAGACAACTGGATTATTGTAACGTGCTTCCTTGTTTTCTGGGCTTAACATTCTTTCTGAAAGTACCAAAATTCTAAAGTCAAAGATGGACATTGGAGTTGATTAGATTTAAACCCTGATAGTTAAAAGGATGACAAAGCTCCCATTTGTCCTATTTAAAGGGTGAGCTCTTCAAAGATTGTGGTGCAGGCAGAAATAGTTGTAGGAACAGTCATAAATAAATAACATGAGCTGCCAGAGTGAAAAGAAACAGGACAAACTTTTTTTTTTTCCTAACTTGGTATGCAGTGGCATATTAGAGTTGGTTTTGTTTGTTTGGTTTTGTTCAAAGATAATAGAGTTTTGCAATATGTTAAATAACACAATGCAGTGTTGTTTTATTAAATGTTCTCAGATTTGGCAACTCATACAGTAGCTCTTTTGAACAGATTTGTTTAAATTAGCAAAACTGCTTTGTTAACCAGTGACAATATTTTGAAAGGCATTTTTAATGAGAGGATTACATTAGTTGAGAAAGCGTTGGTGTAGTGTTGAGAAATATTACTGTGATGGAAATTACCTTCTCTGCTGTCTGTGTTAGAAGATGGAGGTATGTTAACAGTGGGTTTGAATACTTTGCTTTAGGCCATAATGGAACTAGTCTGTGCTGGATAATATTAAAACTTTAAGAAAAGCTGCTTATAAATGTAATTTTATAGTTTTATATGTCATATTTGTTTATTTCATGTTCCATGAAATTGGATTAAAAACTCATAGTAACATCAATATTACATTTGGTGTGTATGTGTGAAGAAGACCTAATTTTTTTGTGTGTATGTGTGTCTTTACCCCAGATATTGAAGCACAAATTCGAGAAATTCAAGGAAAAAAGCCTGCTCTTGATGAAGCACAAGGAGTAGGCCTTGATTCCACAGGATATTATGATCAAGAAATTTATGGTGGCAGTGACAGCAGGTTTGCTGGATATGTCACTTCTATTGCAGCAACTGAATTGGAAGATGTAAGTTATTTTATTTATCTGTTCCTTTAGGGCATGCATTTTAAGTATTTTTCGATTAATTTTGAGTAATTTTTAATAGCAATTGTGGAAGTAAAAGCAGTTATTGTTATTAAAGCAAATACATCCAGGAAGCTCATAAGTTCTAAATCTGACTTGTGCTTTGAAAGTCATGTAGGCCCTATCAGAAGGCAAAACGTTGTGGCCTGGTACTTAATCAGTCTTAGCTTTGACTAGAATTACTCAATTTGTTCTGTTGTCTTCTGTTGATGAAAAATTATAGTGGAAGAAAAAAATCTAATTAGACTTGGGCCAACAAGCGTAAGTGACTGTTTTAAGATTTTTATTTAATTTCAAATTTAGAGCAATTTTTAAGAATTGGCTTTTCCACTGTTATTGTGTTCTCCTTATGTACCCTACTTGTAAGATTAATTTATGTTCATTTCCAGTTTAAACATTTGACCGCACTTTCAGTTGTAGGAGCAGCCAGAAACTAGTTTCTGACCATAAATACGTAGGCAACTAGACATTACACTGAGAGAATTATATTTTTAGGGGGAAGGAAAATTATTGTGTTCAGTTTAGTACTAACTGATACTTTTTTTAGTGATATACTATGTGTCATTTTTAGACTTCTATGAATTCCTTAATTAAGAATTTCCTTTACCGGGTGTCACTCAAATTTTTAAGAGCAGTTTTTCTTTTGGGTTGCTGTAAATTATTGCACAGAAATGGCTTCTAATGTAAGGAAATAGCAAAAGCGTCTTGCACATTCTGAGTACTTTTTATTGCCATTGTGATTGAACTGGAATAACTAAATTAGCATTAATATATTTTTGAATTTTTCACTGTTATTGAAGCTTTTTTTAATAGGGTTATTTATTGAAGTTTTGTTCTATGTCTGGCTTTTAAGAAAAAATGGCTTGAATTTCTGTGCACTAGTTTTCACATGGCAACTGGGGAGCTGTATCAATAGTGCTAATACGAAATGCAGACTTTCTGTGTAACTAGTGTAGTCAGCGTAATTGATTAAATGTAGCCTACTGCAGAATACTTGATTCTTGCAGAGAAAAAGGTATCTTCTTGGTGATGTGGGTAGGTTTATCTGATTCAGCAGCTGTTTGAAAAAGCTTGCTAAAATCTGGAATTAAGTATTCTAGTTGTACATTTTCATCTTTTATATGACCACAGTATGTTAATTTGACATTATTTAATCCAAATGTAATAACAACATGACAAATTTGCTGTATCTTTTTACTGACAGGATGATGATGACTACCCTTCTACAAGTTTGCTTGGCCAGAAGAAGCCGGGGTACCATGCTCCAGTGGCATTGCTTAATGACATCCCACAATCTACTGAACAGGTACATCCTGACTGAAGGCACAATAGAATACTGTTGTAGGTGTTAGGGGAAAAACCTGTTAAAGTTTTTGGAGATCAGGTCTTGTTTTCTGGAAATACAAGATGTATCTAAAGAGCTATGGTATTTTAATTTTGTTGTAAGCTTGTTGCTGCTTCAGTTAGAATTCTATTGTGTGTGTGATAAATACTGGCCCTTTGCATGTAAAGGTAATGTGGGCATATGGTTAAACTACTTAAAACATTTTTTTAATAGGTCAGATATTTCAAAAATAACTGAAAAACCTAATGTCTTTAATACTTCTGTTTTGTAAAGGAAATGTAGTGACTTAGGTTTTGTATTCCTGGAGTATTTTTCTGTGAAATTTAAAAGCATAGGAAGTAGCATTAAGTCCCTCTGCAAAAAAAAGGGGGAATTCTGACAGCAGGAAATGCTTTGGGAATAAGTGAATAAGCTTGTTAACGTGGCAAAAAAATTTCTACTTTATTTCATAAGAAATTCAGTGTTAAAAAATAATCAAGTTACAGAAGTAAAATTTATATTAACATAGTGTTATGTTTATAACATAAACATTCCTGGATAGTTGAGATTAAAAAGTAAGGTACACCTTTTTAGTAATACTGGAAATGAATACAGGCTTATGGTCACCAGGCACTTTTTGTGTCGCTCTTCATGTATATGTGACTAACAAACTTTTTTCGGTTTTTAGTATGATCCTTTTGCAGAACACCGTCCTCAAAAGATTGCAGATCGGGAAGATGAGTACAAAAAGCACAGGCGGATGATGATAATTTCCCCTGAGCGTCTTGATCCTTTTGCAGATGGTAATTTATTTTGACTTTTCTATACCCTTTATGAAATTTATTGTCTTTAATTGTCTTTAGCCCTTTGATTTCTGTTGGCATGCTTATAAACTTAGTTTTGTTTTAAACATCCCCTTTTCATAGAGATTTGGTTGAAAACCTAGATGCCATATTTTTCATCTTTATAATACAAGTTTTCTTTCCAGGTAGAAGGACAAGAAAATAATGAGCCATTGCCATAGAAACACAAAGGGTTAAAGGTTTCTCTTTTCATTTTGTTTTGGGTTGTGCATTATACTTTGAACAACTTGTGTATTGAGTGCTTAAAGTCTTTCAGTACCTTGAAAGTTTTCATTCCGAGTCATAAGATTTACAGGGTTACTGCTTTTGCAATACTAGCTCTCAAAATAGAGCACCTAATTCTTACCATCCTATGTAAACTTAGGTGGTATAGCTAAAAGAAACAAAAACATATATAAGACTTTGATACTACTTATAGTTCAAGTCTATTCTGATAATTTTAGAATGCAAGTCAGGAAAAGGGGTATTAGTGGGTCTGACAGAAACTTTGGTGAGGTGAGTGAGTTTCACGTGTGACAATAAGGTGCCTGTTGGCTTTAAATTGGTGGCTATTTTGCAGGTTTTACAAATGAGAATTTCAGCCTGCATGAATTAGTAGGGATATTAATTATTTTACTTGCTTAATTGTAATTGATATAAACATGTATTGTCAGAATTCACAGGCCCATACTAACTGTCCTTAATTTCTTTCCTACAGCAGTACTGCTATATGCCAGTCCTGTCTGCATTCTTAAGGGTGCAGTTCAACACATCCTGTGTAGATTATGGTGAAAAAGTATTCCAAAGGAAAGTCCTATCAAAGCTAGTGTCAGAATGACACAGCCAATTGGGCAATGATCTTCAGCATAGAAATGTTTAAGAAGTTTATTTTTTTCCCTAAATTATACTGCTATACCACTTGTATAGCAAATCTGCACATTTTTCTTAAAGAAAAGTGTTTTTCTTGACAAGTCTCGTTTGTCTAAAGCTGGGCTTCTTGTAAAGTATTTAAGTTTAATTAATGCAAGATACAGAGCATAAAACAACATATGGTATACAAAACCCATTACCTGTGAGTATCGTTGTGGTGGTGTATGTACTGTATTGCCTTCAGCTCCCAATCACAGTCCTACCTTGAGAAGAGGAGAGGGGGAAAGTGACATCAAACATTTTCTGGGGGATTTTCGTTTCGGTTCTTTTTTTTTAATGAAGCCCTTTTACAATATGACAGTAGAAGATCTGGGAGACATGTCCAAATTTGTCAAACTTATAAATGGGTCTTTATGCTAAAACATTTTAAGCATTACTTAGGTATGCAGTAGTTATTTGTAGTCAGATAACAACTAGGATTTAACAGCTTGCACAAGGTAATGTTTTGAATATAAATATCTTTCCAAAGTGTTACTAATGGTAAAGAGATAATTTTCTAGGCTTCTATTCTGCTGCTTGAAGTCAGAACTGCTGATGGAGACAAAGGCACGAAAGTGTACGTATTCTGGATTAGCAACCCAGGAACCCATCACTTCTGAAGACTCTTAACTGTGTTGTCATTTTATCATTTATATCGGCTTTAAAATATTTCTTTGAAACTGCAGTAGTTATGTTTGTGTTCAAACAGGTTAAATTGATCAGCAAACTGAATAAACGTAAGATACATGTAATTTAAAAAATTTTCAATCAAAAAGTAAAATTAAATGATCATGGAATAATATAATATTAGAGCAGGACAATAGAAAAGTCAATAGTTTCTGCTTATCCTGTACTCATTGTGCTCCATTCCTGTTGCTGTTCTCTTCCACAGGAGGGAAGACACCAGATCCTAAAATGAATGCCAGAACATACATGGATGTTATGCGTGAGCAGCATTTAACAAAAGAAGAGGTGAGTGGAGATTTTTCCACTTGAACTTAGTTTCATTTTACAGCCCCTACAAGCATGTTAAAAAAGGGGGAACGGAAACTTTGTTTACTTTCTCTTTTGAGTTAGAAGTCCTTTTCTTTGGAAAATTTTGTTTTTCACATGTTGAAAGTCAGTAGAATTTAAACATGAATTTTTAAAAAAACATCTATATAATACCTAAACAACAGAGGGAGAAGTAGTCTCAAAATATTTTAATCTGGATATTTTTATAGCACTTGGACTTTTTGTTGTTAATTTTTTTTTTAGAGGATGAGAGTCAAAAACTTAACAGTCACTAAGAGGTATTCAGTGTCAGAGATGCCTGGTTTTGGGAGCTCTGTGTAAAGGGAATCCAGGGAAGTTTTAGAAGGGTTTTGCTGAAGCACTTAAAACAGATATTGCAGTACTGGGAACTGGTATAACGTTGACATTTTGTTTTAAATATAAAAAAAGTACGTGCTTTATTCATGGCAATTAAAAATTAATTTTAATAGTTAAGAAGATATTGGTAATACAATCAAATTTCTTGCATCATACCTACACTGCCATCTTGCTAATTGGAACAAGATCTTGTAGTTCCACTAGATTTACTTTGATTTACCCTACTTGACTTAACTGTAATTCCTTAATTGAGGAATTAGTTCATAATTTTGATAATGGATGATATTGGTAAGTGAAAAACAGGCTGGGTTAGTGTGCTATTTTAACAATGGAATCTCAGAATTTTAAATAAGAATTTCAGTGCTTTTTTATGTTGTGGGATTTAACTCATGAACAGATGTGGAATGACTTTAAGGCATACATACAAGCGACAGAAACTTAAAATACTCAAAATTCTCTCTGTTGCTTCTCCAAACACATAGCTGCTCTGTCAGTATAGATGAATTTAAAAACAGAATGAACTTAAAACAGTAGCTAATTGCATGTTATCTGAGCAAAACCTCAAAATATAGCATAAAAAGATATGATACAGCTGTAAAAATCTCTTTTAAAGGTATAATCAGAAGAGGCCTTCTTAAGAAATGTTTATGTTTACCTTTTTGTGCCCTTGAATAGAGGGAAATTAGGCAACAACTAGCTGAAAAAGCTAAAGCTGGAGAGCTTAAAGTCGTCAATGGAGCTGCATCTCAGCCACCTTCAAAACGCAAACGGCGTTGGGATCAGACAGCTGATCAGACTCCTGGTGCAACACCTAAAAAATTATCCAGTTGGGATCAAGCTGAGGTAATAATCCTAGTGTTCATCATCTTATCTACAGAACATATTTTTCATGCTAATTCTCTTGATTTTCAGAAGTTTCTTACTCTACTACAAAAGAGTAACCAGCAGTCCTTTACAGTATATTTTAAGAGGTATTAATGCTTTCGATTTTGTGTTGTATAGACTCCTGGACATACACCATCTCTGCGCTGGGATGAAACTCCAGGCCGTGCAAAGGGTAGTGAAACTCCTGGTGCCACCCCAGGCTCAAAAATATGGGATCCGACTCCCAGTCATACACCAGCGGGAGCTGCAACACCCGGGCGGGACACACCTGGTCATGCAACACCAGGCCATGGAGGTGCCACCTCCAGTGCACGTAAAAATCGATGGGATGAAACACCGAAGACAGAAAGAGGTATTTATGGTGAACTGGAAAGTACATAATAAATTTTGAATGGTTAATTGCATAGGATACTTTCACCTAAGTAAACTGTAGAGTCAGAAGTTGGGCAACAAGTAGTCATATTCTGACATCTAGTGGTTGATAGGAAGTGATGGTTTTGTCTTGAGTTGGTAGCATTGAGTTCTGCCTGTTAGCTTAATTCACATCTGTGAAAGCAATTTGGCTCAACAGTTGAATCTAAGTTTTGTGATATATGTAGTGACTGCTGCAGGTTGGGATTTTAATGGGTAAAGGAGCTCATGTTGAATTGCTTTTTGTGATAATGTTTGTGTGTGTTGCTTTTGAATGTTTTAAATTTTGTTAAACTGTTAGCATTAAAACAAATTTTGGAAACATTTTCTCACCTGCCTAATTTGAATTAGGCTCATGTGTTAGAGAACAGGGAAACGACTTTGTTCGTTAATGTTTTTATCAAGGGAGAATGTGGAGTACTTTGCCTGAATTCTTGTATTTTTTTTCTATTTATGCTAAGATGCATCAAGAAGACGACATGCCTTTCTCATTAAATGACATTCTTTGGATGTTCTTAGTATACTGCCTGTGTTTTTTTCAGGGTTGACCAAAGGAATTTTTACTTTCTCTTTAGTGTATTCGTTTATTTGATACTTTTTGACTTGTGTAGAAGTGAGGATGAGATACTAAAAATGGACTTGGATATTGATATTATGGTTGGAGTATATACCATTCAGCTTTCTGTAAAAATTGTTTTGTTTTTCCATAGATACTCCGGGACACGGCAGTGGATGGGCTGAGACGCCTCGCACAGATAGAGGTGGCGACTCCATTGGTGAGACACCAACCCCAGGAGCAAGTAAAAGAAAGTCACGATGGGATGAAACACCTGCTAGCCAGATGGGTGGCAGCACTCCTGTTCTGACACCTGGCAAAACACCCATCGGTACACCAGCTATGAACATGGCAACTCCTACACCAGGTAAGCCCAGTCCATTCTCTAAGGTTTCACTTTCTTTTGTGGAAATGAAGCATTTACCTTATGTTGTATTTTCAAATAGATTTCTGCCTAGCATGTTCTCCTGTCTGTATGAAAGCACACAATGTGTGCTTGGTTTACCATTTTTAATGCCCACGGCAACTCATTTCTAGAGGGGAATTGAGCGTAAGGTTATATGTCTATTCCTGTTTAATTGGTATAAAAATGATAAAAGGCACTCTAAAATCTTAATGGCTACAGATTTCAAGTGCTATGGAATCTTTGGCTCAAGAAAGCACTTTAAGATTAAGTAAATAAATAATCTGCATACAGAAGATTGATTTTTTTTTTTTTTTTTTTTTTTTTAATAATTTTTTTAAAAATTTGAAATAGGTCATATCATGAGCATGACTCCGGAACAGCTGCAGGCTTGGCGTTGGGAAAGGGAAATTGATGAGAGAAACAGACCACTTTCTGATGAAGAATTGGATGCTATGTTTCCGGAAGGATATAAGGTAATTCATCTGGATTAATATACAGAAGACTATGGTGTGTTGTGGGGTTTTTTTTCTGCCAGGGAATATCGTGGGGGTTTTTAAATTTCATTTATTTTTTATTCTAAACCAAATTTTCCCAGAAGTAGTGCTTCACATTAAGTATTGATTATTGATTGTAGATGTTTGTTTGATTTGGTTACTGCTCTATTGTAAATTCATTAGAAAGGGAGAACTAAATGTGATCTCGAAGGCCAGTTGTTACTCTGCTTCTCAATGTTGGGAATGCCTGTCAAAGCCAGAAACGAGCTCTGGATGGACTGGTAAAATTATTAAGTCCAGATGTAGAAAAAGATAGAAGAGAGTCACAAATTCTAAGTCAGCAAGTATGCTGTGCTGATACAGATATCAAAGTGCTACTTTAATATTGTAAAAAGACTTGAAAGTCTGTTATCCAAGCTTTCAGCAATGGAAGTGAGCTTTCTTCTGAAATATGGTCAGTACAGGATAAGCATGGATACAAACTGTCATGGTGAATTGCACAAATCCCCAAACAAGTAAAATGAAAGACAGAAGTTTCATAATGTTTTCTATTTGTTGCCCTCCTCTCTTTGTATATGCTGTGATAAATTTTGTTCGTTCTTCTGTAGGTTCTTCCCCCACCAGCTGGTTATGTACCTATTCGCACTCCAGCTCGTAAGCTTACAGCAACTCCAACTCCTTTGGGTGGTATGACTGGATTCCACATGCAGACAGAAGACCGCACTATGAAGAGTGTTAATGACCAGCCATCTGGTAATCTTCCATTCCTAAAACCGGATGATATCCAGTACTTTGATAAACTGCTCGTAAGTGAGATTTCACTCATGCTGATTAAAGTTTCCTGGCTTCTTTTGGATAAGTAGCAATGCCTGTTCATTTATCTGGAATTATTTGTAGGTTGATGTTGATGAATCAACTCTGAGTCCTGAAGAACAGAAAGAAAGAAAAATAATGAAACTGCTTCTGAAAATAAAGAATGGCACACCTCCCATGAGAAAGGTAAGATGAATTGTCAGGTACGTTTATGTAATTTCATTTTCCAAAAATCTGCATTTGTTTTCAGTTTGTTTCAGTTGTCCAAGGGGTTCTCCTGAAGATAATCTTCTGAACTTTGATGTTTCTTTAGTGCTTTCTTCCTTGTCTACTTCTGTGTGGCTTTTTGTTTGTCATTTGGTCTAA
>BJBW01008803.1:1750-14453 GCA_004320125.1 Scolopax mira
TTTTTCCCCAAGGGAAGCTCCTGCGAGGAGAGAAGCCACCAGCTCCCCATCAATGATTTACAAGGGATGGATCAGTAACAGGGAAACAGCAGCCCAGGGGAGGGAGAGAGGGCACACAAACAGTCGCTTCACCCGCAGGTTAATGATACCGGAATGAAGCCGGCGGAGGCCCGGGGCGGGGTGGGGGGGGTACCGCGATGGGCGACCTCCCTCCCCCGAGAGGCCACAAGCCCCTGCCCCGCCGTCCGCAGAGGCAGCTCCCCCTTTTCTCTCCCCAAACGGGCTGCCTGGCCACGGGGAGGCAAACGCTGCCCCGGGGGAGGTCGGGGAAGGGCAGACCCTGGCGAAGGGGTGGCCGGTGCTTGCCCGTCGGGGCTGGACGGGGACGGGGGGGGGGCTGGCACGGCGGGGACCGGCGGCCGCCGGGCAAATGCCTGCGGGTAGAGCCAGAGCCAGCCCAGCGCTTCAAAGGGCTTCTCCAAATCGGTGCCGAAACTGTACCCTCCGGGTCTAACCCCTTGAGGTCAAGCCCTGGGAATATTCGTTATCTCCGTTGCAAAAGTCTCCGACGTGGGTTTCCTCCCCTCCCCGCCCCCGGGATGCGGTTGGGGAGGGATGGGGGGCATCTCCTGCCCCTGACGGCCCAGCTGGTTCCTTCAGGCATCCCTGCCCTACTGTCTTGGTGCTCCGTCCTCAAGAGAGGGCTGGGGGGCAGGACTGGAGGTTTCCCCCCCCCTTAGTGGACGGGGAACCTGGAAAAGGCTCCCTGCCCCGGTCGCGGGGGCAATTCACAGCTCCCGCAGCTCTTGAGTGGGGGGAGAGGGGGGAGTCGCACGATTTCGTCGTGAAAATGCTGCTTCAGAGGTGACCGTCAAGGGGCTCTGTGCTGCCCCCCCCCCCCCCCCCCCCCGCTCTTCCTCCAAAGCGTTGTTGATAACTCAAAGAGGCAACCACTTCATAAAAACCATTTAAGGAAACGCTGGAGTCGAAATGAAAGCCACGAGTTACATTAAGGTTAAATCAAACGTGGCCTCCTGTGATGAGAAATACGCGCAGGAATATTCCCCGCGCAGGAAAGAAATTCCATTTACTATTCTGCAAGCTATTTGCTTTCGGCAGGAAACGGCACCTTTCCCGCAGAAAGAATAATAACGACGGGTGTCTACGCTGAAGCGACTGGAATCAAAACGCCCTGACTCCCTTCATCCCCACCCCCACCCCCAAATCTAGGTGCCCCCCAGATCCCAGTGTGGAAATCCAGTTGCTACAGATGACCGCATGTTAAATTTAGCCTAATTAAGACAAGCAAAGAAACTCCGAGCCGTCCTCTTTATGGATATAAGAGCGCTGGTTTGGCGCCTGGAAGAGCTTCTCAGAAGAAAGGTATAGATATATATTAAAAAAACAACCCAAAACCAAACCCTCCAACCCCGGTGGAAGTGACAGTCACTCTTTGCGGGGGGGGGATCGCTGCGGGCCGCGGCAGTAACGCACATTGCGCTGTCAGCGCTGCCCCCGCCCGCAGTGTTTTATCGGCGGCAGGAGATGGGCAAGAACCCCTCGGGAGAGGCTCTTCCTCGGCGGCTTTTACTGGCCTTTGAAAAGCCACCTTTGGAACCCCCCCCGGAGGGTCTGGGGATGCGTTGACACCTCCCCTGGGGGTCCCCCCGCCAGCGATTATTAACGCCTCCGAATGGGAGGAGGGAATTGTCAAGCAAATTTCCCCTCTGTCCCCCACCGAAGGACAATCGAAAGCCCCGAGAAATTGGATCCAGAGTTTCCAGGGGCAAACTCCGGGAATGAGGGACGGGCCGCCGTAACGAGCCGCAGCGGGGGCGCACGGTCCCACCGGGGGGGAAAGCGGAGGGGGCTCGCCCGTCCCCTCCCGGGGGAACCCATCCATCACCGCCCGCGTCCAGGGGCTGGAGGAAAGGGACATTTCTCATTATCCTTTTTTTTTGTTGTTATTATTTTATATTTTTTTCTCTATATATATTTTTTTTCCCAATCGGAGAGCCCTGTCCTGCGGGAGCGCCGTTAAATCCCCGCCACGCGTGGGGCACATTCACGCCTCCGCGGCCCACGCAGCCCCCTTCCGCGGGGACTCCCTCCCTTCTACACCGGCAACTTCTGCCAAAAATCCTCCTCTCACGCCGCCAAAGACACCCCCACCTCCCCCTCCCGGAGGATATTTGGAGTGAGAAGACGCCACCTTCCCCCCTCCCTCTCTCCCCCCCCCCCCGTGAATTATTTCCTTTCTTCCCGGTGCCTCCGCGGGCGGGAGGTGGTGGTATCACGGGCGAGGCGCTTAATTATTGTTTGGAGCCCTGTCACAATTATTATTTTATAAACACTTCCTTGTGTCACCCCGGGAGGGGGGGGAGGCCGAGGAAGTGCCTCTCGCGCGGGGAACGCGGGGTTTGCGGGGGATCCCCCGCATTTGGTCTCGTTCCTTTCTATAACCAGGTGCAGAAGTAAAAAGAAGGGGGCTTTTTCCCTCGTGTGTCGTGTCCCCCCCCACCCCCCTCCACGTCCCGTGACAACTTCAGTGGTGCAAAGGCTCCCGGGTGGGAGGGCTGGAGGACGGTTTGGCTACCGAACACCGGGGAGGGCTGAGAACTGCGGGAAGTGTAGGGGCGGGCAGTGGGGGCGTCTGGGGGTTCGCCTTTCTCTTCGGGGCCCCCCCGGGGGGCAGAGCAAGTGCCGAGGGGGGGGGTATTTCCCCGTAGGGGAGGAGCGGCGTGGGGCGGCCGAGGGAGAGGCGCTGCCGCGGAGTCAGACGGGGTTGGGTGGGGGGGGGGGGGGGGGCACCCACGGGTGGGGGGGAAACCCATGGAAGGGCGGGTGGGTGTGGGCGGCAGCAGCTTTCGGTTTTCCTTGAGGCCGCTGGTTACTGTTTAACATCCCCACCCAGGGTTCAGTTTGTTTAGTAAATCGATCTGATGCTTGGGGCTGCGGCTGCTGCCCTGTCGCCATTGAGCAAAGTTAATTCCCCCCCCCCACCCCGTCCCCGTCCCGTCCCGACCCGTCCCGTCCCGTCCTACCCCCGCCGCCGCCTCCCTTCCACACACCTTCCTCCTCCTCCTCTTCCTCGCCGCCCCGTATGGTCACGTCGGTGCGGCTCACAGCGAAGGAGTCAGGCAGCCCAGCGGCGGGGAACCCCGGGGCGGGGGGGTGCGGGGGAAGGCAGGAAGCCCCGGGGGATGATGCCGCTGCCCTGAGCCGCCACCGCGCCGCCGGGAGGCCGAGGGGACGGGGCGGCCCCGCCGGTAAGTTCCGCGGGGGCCGCCGAGTGACAGCGCAGCCCCGCGCAACCCGCCGCGCAACGTTGCGGGTCGTTGGGAAGGGGGAGCGGGGGGGAAGGGGGGGGGAGTTGGCCCGTCTCGACAGCAGCCGCTTTTAGGGGGGAGAGGGAGGGTATTTCCTTCTATACAATTTGCCAATTTATTATTTTTTTTTTAATACGCTTGATCACGTGTGTCCGTCCGCCCCCCCCCTCCCGTCGTGGGTGCCCCGGGCGGAGAAAGGCGCAGCCTCGGTGCCCCGGGGCGGGGTGTGGGACCGTCCCGAGGCCGCGGAAGCCCTGGCGCAACCTGCGCACCCCCACTCCCACCCCTCCCACCCAACCCCGGGGTGACCCCTCAGCAGCCGGTGAGGGCTTTGAACCGCTCTGAGAAAGAGTTTTCTAAAGTCTGAGGGGTTTTTTGTCGGTTTTTTTTTTGGCTTTTTTTGGGGGGGGGGGTTGCCTCCCTTATCCATTTCTCCGCCCTCGCGGTCACCTGCACAGCAGATGGGTTTGTTATGGGAGGGCTGCTCCACTTTGCCCAGTGCTGGGTGCGAGAGAATTCCCTGGGGGGGAGGTGGTGGTGGTGGAAAATAATTATAAAAGAGGCCAAATTCACACGTGAAAGGGGCAAAGCAAGGCTGGGATGAGTGTGGGTGTTGGCAGCGCTTTGGCGGCGCTGGAGGTGCCGTGTTTATGGGGTACCTTTGCTGAAAACCAACTTTCAGGTGCCACACCTGTGAGCTGAACATCTGTTCCCCGCACACCGACATGGGAGACACGGAGAGGACAGTAGTTTAAAGCCCCTTTCCACGTTTGCAACACACAGTGAATACCATTCCAGGGTAAACTGTGGTGATATTGAATTGGACCTTCCTTTGTGTAGGCCTTTTCTCATAGGATTCTGCACCTACTTTGATTTAACGTGATTTCTCATCTATATTACAAAGATAGTAGAGTAGTTTAAAGTGACATCTCCTTTGTTATTGGTGCTGAGTTTGTTAAAATGGAGTGAGTGAATAAGACTTATTATGCTACACACAGCTTTCAAAGTCCCCGAGTCTCTTGTGTGCTGGGAAAACTACAAAGTGCTATGGAATTCCCCATATTCCTTAAGAACAGAAGTTCTCACAACTTACATAGGAGGCATATGAAACATTTATATACATGCAGGTGATTTTCAAATAGGAACACTATTTTGGTCGTTTCATTCTTTCCCTCTTTCCTTTTTATAGTCATAGGATAAGGGAAAAAAAGGACAAAAGTGCTTAAAATGCCCTGCTGTAACTCAGTTCACAGTTTTCATTATCCTTCAGGCTCTGAAGCGTTGGGAGGAAATAAGAATTTGAAAAGTGCTATTTCCATTGCCCAGTACTCGGCTCCCTGTCCCCCTCTCTTACTGAAGCACAGGAGGCTGCCTAAGGCTCACTTCATACATATATTAAAAAACAAATAAATAAAAAATCAGCTGTAGGACAAGATGAGGACACTGCTATCTTGTTCATGATGTTACTTTTGATTTTAGCAGCTCAGGCGATTGGGCTCGTTTCCCAGGACACTAACTTTGTGTTTCCTTAACACAAAGCGTAACTTTCTCTGCACCGTTTCTCACAGAACTAGAGGAACATCTCTCTCCCAAAATGTGCTTCGTAGCAGCAATCTAAAAGCAATGCAGAGGTCCTGTCTGCCTGAAGTACCCTGAGGCACTGAGCTGCCACTGCCCTCTGTCCTGCCCCCCCCCAGGGAAGAAGGCAGGAGGGACAGTGAGGAAAATGGGATTTATAGCAGCCAGTCCCTTGGATGCCCAAGCGATGGTTACTGCTAGTTTGCACACACCATTCCATCATCTCCAGGCCAGCTCCCTAACAAAGCCATTCTGGTATAAACACACCATTGCTGCTCCCCTTCCTCACCATATGGCCTGGTATTGCTCGGCCAGATTGGAATCTCTGCATCAAATCCAGTTTGATCCCACTGATTTTACCCAAAAGCTCCAGGAGTGCTGAATGAGTGGTGAACTAGTTCTCGTGCTGGACATGGCCTCCATTTCAGACTTCATGGCAGAACTTACCTCGTGGGCTCAGTATCACCAGAAACAGGTCCCTGTTGTCCCTTCAAGCTCTTTAGGACTGGGGTGGAAAAATGAGGTCCATCCTGTCGCATCAGTGGGACCTGCAAACCCGTGTCATGTACAGCAATGTTGACTTGCTCCAAGAAACAAAGCATTGCTTGAATCAATGTTAATTCTTTGGAGCGGGTCGTTAGTAGAAAGAGACTTCCTAAAAAAAATAAAACCAAAGGAGTAATGTGGGAACCCACGTGATGGAAAAAGTCTTCAACTTCTTCCTTGTTTGTTTTTGTTTGTTTGGAAACTGAGTCTTTTAAGACTGTATTGGTCATAGAATGTGACTGATTCCGAGCTGAGCAGATTGGGCTTTTACATCTGTCAGTCATCAGGGGCAATGTATTCCATTTATTAATTGATAAATGGACTCTTTCAATGAGGGGATCTCTCTGCCTCACAGTGATTTCAAAGTTCTGTCTCTTGCTTGTGAGCTTCAAAATATTCTCTGACTTACTTCTTTTCATTTTTTATTCAATGAAGTGGTTCAGCTGTTCCGAAGCCTTCCATTTCTGTGTTTAAAAATGAGTATTAAGCCTGGAAATTAGTTTAATTGGCCTCTGTTGGGTCCTGTTGATATGTGACATGAGATAATTGCATTATCCTTATGGATGTAGCCTGGTAACATAGGCCGCTTTAGAAAGTAAAGAAAGGTTTTGTTTCTGAGGTGAATAGTTGCCCCTTATACCTGGTAGTATGTTCTGTGATAGAATTTAATTTCTCAGTGCAGGTATCACCGCAACATAAAATAGTGTAAGGTTGCAGGAAGGCATCATCACTCCTCGGTTTTAATGTCTCTTAATGAATGATGCATTATATAACGCCTCACCATGAGAGAATATGGCAAATGCATTTCAAACAGATTAAGATGTTTGAATGTCTGGCACCAGCTCTGATAGATTCAAATCTTTTTCATTTCAAATTTTCCATTTTAAAACAGCGCACCCTAAGAAAAATAATAAAGAAATAAAAAAAAAAAAAAGGGGGTCAGAATGCTGTGTGCAATGTCAGAGCCGAGATCTATCAACCTGAAAGGCTCCAACAACATTTTCAAACCTTTCTCGATTGTCAATTTAAGTTAATTGAAAATGAAAGGTCTCGCTTTCAGGCTTGGGCCATTTAAATAGGAGCCTGCTGCTTTCATTTCGTAGAAGGGCAATCTCCCTCCACGTACGTGTTTTTAAAAGGTTCATTCATAATTCTCCCTTCACACTTCTATTGGAAATGACAGAATTCATTATTTTCGAGTTCTTGAACTATTTTTCTGCAACTTGGGTGATGAATTGTATGAGATCTGGTTCCTCACGTGGCACGGCAGCCCACAAGATTTAAAATTCTCAAGGCTCACCCTGTTTCTGGCCAGCACCCGGCTGGCAGGGGTGCGGGGACCCTCCACGTTCTTCTCCTGCCTCTGACGGAGTAGGAGGTTGGGATTTTTATTTTTTTCTTTATTTAACACTGCCAAGGAAAAGGGAAAAAAAAGCCTTCGCACCCTTGCTCGGTAATTCACTGGAGGTATCCAGGCAACAAGGCCATACGTTACAGTCAGCAGTATACAAGGTGCTGTGTGAATTTTCCTCCTCTCCCTGTTTTTATCCGGGAATCCAACTGCAATAGATTGGCACAAATAGCGCCGTTTCCACTCTCTATCCCCAACATGCTCCAGTTTCCCCTTCTGTTTTTATCTAGTTACTGGTGGAAGATGGTTTCTCGATGCCTATGTATGATGGTCCCAGCCCAAACGCAGGGGTTTGGCTCTGGTGGGAGAGGGGGATTGAGCCCCCTTGAAGTGATTGTACAGTCGATGGTGCATCTGTGGCAACGCCACGCTGAGGACCCCCTTTTTTGAGAATCATTTCTGAGTGGGGTTGCTGGGCTGCTCCAACCTGGTTTGTACATGCCTGTGAGAACAGCAACATCCATTGCTCACCAGCTACTGGGTGACCACAATGGGTTTCACTGGCAGAAGGGTGGGCAGGTTGAGTTTCCCTTTCTCTTTGTTAAATAGGACATTTTTTCCATTAACTGCTGCCATGAAAAGTGTCCACACTGGGCACCGAGTGGGACCAGTTTCTGGTCCAGCCTCAAAGAGTGCTCAAAGCAAGGCCCATGTTGCCTCATGTATCAGGCTCTTTTTGTGACTCTCCCAGCTACACAGCTTCTTTTCCTTTCTTTTTTTTTTTTTTTTAAATTGATGACTACAGCGAGAAAGATCACTCTTATTGATACCACCTGCTTCAGAATCACACCCTAAAGTGGCTTCAGGGTAATAACATCTCTCTCTTTCTTGAGGAAATGCCAGGTTGCCGTTACATTCCCAGGTGAAATTCCCCCCGCTGAGTTCTAGGCACTGCTCAGAGATGGTGATGGTGATGATGATGATGACCACGCTGTGGTTGGTACACACTCCCGGTTCCCCCTCTGCCCCTGGTGGAGGCAGCCTTCTCTTGGCTTGTACCTGCTGCTGTAGCTCCTAAGATAAAGTTAGGAATTTGGAAATGGGTAGGATTTTGCTCACCAAATTGCTAAACGCGTCGCCTCTTTATTACTCAACTGCTAAAGGAGGTGAGAGCAGACTTTTCCGCTGGCCCCGTTGGTAGCCACGCGGTGGCCCTATGAGGCGGGAGGGAGATCCCGTGCATCGTTGGCTGCGGGTGTTTCTGGGCAGTAACACCCTTCGATCCTCATTTCTTCTCTTGTCCTTGCAAACCTGGGATTCAGCTTTTTGCTCACGAAAGGTGAAAGCAATGCCTAGCTTTTACTGCTAGTTCTGCTTTTGTGGTAGATGCTCTCTACGTAATAGGTATGTATGATCCTTATTTAATATCCTTCTTGCCCTTTGGGAGAACAGTGATATTCCTGGCTTTAATGTCCAAATCCAAAACATTTCAAAAAGATTTAAATTTTTAAAGAGGCTTTAATGTCTTCTGAGCCTTTTGTCTCAGTTCATGTTTTACAGTGTCTTACCCTTTATTATTGCTTTTAACTTTTTCTATTTTTTCCCTTTGTATCTGACTCTCTGAGCCTCGGTGACTTTTTATATTAATATTAAACATGTAATTTTAATGAGTGGTTTTAACTTGAAGACAATGCTTTTTAATTTGCTTTGCTTTTGAAGAGCCAGAACTTGGTCTGACATAAGTTTAAGGCAGGACTTTAGATTTGATCATAGTAATATTAATATCTTTGGCTGTGATAGTAAGAGGGAGAAAAAATCTAAAGGAATTCTCAATTCTACTCAATTTTACTATGAGATTTATCTTGCTGTGTTTCATCTAGAATCTTTTAGATAAATGCAGGGGTACAAACTAAGTCCCTCTAAGAGTTTGGTGCCGACACCTAAGCTTGCATGGGAAACCAGATCGTTATTTCAAAGGCAAAACACCATCTGCAAAAATAAAAAAAGTAAATAAATGAAGGAAGCCTCAACTAGAATTTCCCCAAAGAGCAAAAAGTACCCTCAGGATTAGGGGGAAGATGTTTTAGTTGTAAAAATGTAGAATGTGTTAAGCTAATTGCAGTTGCATTGGGGTAACTTAATGAGTAGGGCTGGTTTGTTTGTTTGTTTGTTTGTTGGTTACGACTCTTGGGGTGGTTTTTTTTTTGGTTTAAAGTGAGTCAAGATGAAAAGAACCTATCTCAAATAAAAAGTACTTTACAGGGTCTGTATCTCTTTAACCACTGTTATTTAGCACTGAGGGTAAAACATGAATGGGACGAGCCCCAGCTGCCAGGAATTTACAATCCATTCTGCCTTCTGTACTCTGCAGAACACAACTCCAGCTCGAGCTTTTGGGTTAATTCAGGGTCCGTCTCCTCAGCCAGGTTTTTCAGGCTTTATTTGCACATAAGTGTGGAGAAGACACGGGACAAGTTCCCTGACGTGTTCTACTTCCATTTTCAGGCTCAGCCATAACAACCCGGGGCAGCAGAAGGCATGAGCCCCTCTTGGGGGGTTCCCTCTTGGCCACTTCGCTCCCACCTCTCCTGAAAGTCATTGTCCTCATAAGAAAGGTGCCAGGATTCATCTATATCCTTGCCTGTGGCTGAGATAGTTGCTTAAATCACTGAGTAGAAGGACGCCTGCATTGATCTAGAGGGTGTTGAGCTTCCACGGGGACGTGCCCTCCTCATGGGTCCTGGTGAAAGGAACGGTGGGTTCTGAGAAAAGCCAACTTTCAGAGAATTGCGGCCAGACCTCAACAAATTGTTCTGTCAACAAAATCAGTCATTTTCCTGCCAAAAAGAGTAAGCTGGCTAGTGGATATATAGCAGTAGGGGTATTTGCCTGCTTGAAAATCGACCGAGGGCAACTCATTTCTCATTTTTAACATCACGTTGATTAGTGGGAAAGAGGGGAACAAGCAGCTCTGCTATCGTAATCTTTCCAGCAGCAAGTCTATCAAGAACTTTTTAATAATGGAGCAAAACTGGGAAACTTTCAACTAATAGGCTTACATTTCAAGGGCAGGGAAACCTTAAGCACTTTGCAGGCTCTGGCTAAGACAGGGGTTCAAATTTTAACAGAATTTTTACCATGAATTTAACAGAACTTAATAGTGGAGATTTTATCTTATTTTAATCCAATAGGTCAAGTAATTGATTCCCCCCCCCCCCCCCCCCAAATGTATTTGAAGCTGAAAGAGGGTGGAAAATGGAAAGCTTTCCTTCCTGATGATCGTTCCCAAGTTTCTATGGTACCAGAGAGCAAAAATGAGCCTTCTGAAATTAAGATACATGTATGAATTGCAAAACCCTTGGCAGGCAGAAAATGAGCAGGGCTTTGAATGGCCTGAAGAACATCTCTATGAGATTGCAGCAAACCTTTTAACCCTTTATGCTCTTCCTTTGCACCTGGTATCCTCAAATTGGTAAGGCAGAGCTCTGGCTTTCCTTAGGAGGATGAGAAGCAGCATTGTAGAGCAGCCAACAAGGAAGGTCATGAAGGAAAAAGTCTCCCGGTAGAGAAGTATTTCATAAGTTGGAGAAAGTAACAGAGTTAAATAGTTTTAGGGAAGCTGCTGTTTAGAACCAAACGCGTTATCAAACCCAGAAGGACAATGTGCTGTAGGAGGTCACTGTGAAAACAACTTCTCTCTCTGCCTTCTCTGGTAATTTTAGGTGGTCAAAGGACTGGATTTCTATTTTTTGGTTTAAGGTTTCTGTGCTACCTCAGACCAGTACAACTGGAAGCAGAGCCCTGGCATCAGCCCAGTAATGACTTAGAAATCTTGGGAATGGATTGTGTGGTGCACTTCTCCACGAAGCATCCAGCTGCCCACCACAATAAGTGCAGTGTGTGCTCCTGGAAAAGGGAAGATGCTCCACTGCTCTTAGCTAGATAAAGAATTCAGTGTGTTCTGTAATCCATGATAAGTCAAGATATATTTTTTCAGATCTAAAGAAAAACCTGTGGTTTTCTAGCGGCTGCTGTTTGCAGGAATCCCTTCCTTTCAGCTGAGATGCTTTCCTCATGCAGTTTGGATCTGATTGTGCCCAAGAGCACAAACATCTTCATCTCAGCCTCTTTCTCTGTGTCCTGATCCTCCTACCAGTGAATTCAAAGTTCAGACCCATTTTGGGCCAGGCCCGGTGGTGGCTCTTTCAGATGACCCAGACCCTGGAGTTTGTGTAATTATATTAGAATTGTGAGAGGAGTTTGTGTACGTACAAAAATATCTTCTTGTTGGGAGCACTGGGAACTACTCGTACCGTATCTCAAGCTGAAGATACAACATTTAGATTTAATCTTTTTTTCTGTATCTGTAAATCTTATAAATCTGCAAGTTGCTTGCCTTCTTGCCTTGATACAAAACATTTAGTGCCGTTATTAGTATGTGACATAGTTAGATTCCTGTCGAAAATCAATAACCTTCCCATAAAGCAAGCCTTACATCCTTTCCTAAATTCATTTAGAATCATTTTGTATGCCTCATTAGCCTCGTAATTTAAGAAAGAATAAAAGAAAAAGAAAACAAACCAGCCACCTAATATTAAACAGTGTATGTAATTGAATTTTTCCAGCCGAAGGGGATGTTTATGACACTAAATATATCTGCTGGTCTATAAATACCTGTGTTTATAGTTGAGTGGAGCAGAGGTTCTCGATCTGTGGGCTGTCAGCCCCTTGGTGACGATGCACAGGGTGCCGTAGGTAGCGTGATGCCACCACTGCCTTTCTTCCTTCTTTCATCTGCTACGTTGCTTTTATGGAAATGAAATGTACCCAATTAAATGCATTCCTAAAGATTCTGGGCAATCATCCGTTAGAAAGTGGGTGGCCAATGTGAATATATTAAGAAATTGTTTTAGAGACAGGCCCTATACTTCAGCACAGTCAACATTTAAAGTAAAAAGGTATTAAGTTCCTGAGGAATAGAACAGAAGAATATCGTTGACTTTGATATCCAACTTCCAGTGAGTGCTTTGGAAATTCGTTAAGCAGATTATAATGAGAGAAAGGGTCACTTACTTTTCTGCATAGTTGGCAACCTTTAACTATACTGAATCTTTGCAATTCCTTGCAGTGACCCCATGGGAATTATCCCAAATGAAATAGATGGGATGGGGTTGATGATGACCTACAGAAAAGAAAATGAAACAGGTGTTATTTGAATTAGAAAAATATTGAATGTCATCTGTAATGAATGTGTGAAGAAACAAGATTTGCTACACTTATAAGTACAGTGACACCTACTGCAGCAATATGCAGCAATACCAAAGCAGATATAGTTGTAGCACTAGATATAGTTATAAGAAAAAACAAAGTCTTTAACAGCTGGTTTCTTAAATACTTTTCACATTTTATAAAGTATATATACTTTATATTTATTTATATCTAAATTATTTTTGATAATATAAAATTAAAAATAATTACTAAACACGCAATCAGTGTCTAGAGAATTTAAGTTAAGCAAACTCTTCTTATGTAAATTTATTTTTTAACAATAATCTGCACCAAATAAAGCGAAAAGCAATAAGTATTTCAATGGTTTGCTTTTTGAAATAGATCATTAAAATAATATTTTAAATGAAACCATACATTTTAAAATAAAATTGGAATAAATGATTCATTAATCTAGGTCTTGACCAACACACTTTTTCTGTTTATAGGAACGGCCAAATCAATTTAACTGTGTGCAAGTTAATTATCAGTATTAGTATTAATAAATAAAAATAATTTGCGAATGCATTTTTTTTCTGTGCAAAGGCTGATCATATATATGCCTGGAGGTTTTCTGTGAGTGTTTGGGAGCTTTTTCAGCTTTCCGTCCCCTCCCTTTTTGTTTTTTTTTTTT
>BJBW01008803.1:14529-38208 GCA_004320125.1 Scolopax mira
TTTTTTTTTTTGTGTTTTGGTTTGGTTTTTTTTGTCTTTTGAGGAGCCCACCAACTTCTGCTAAGGACAACCCAGCCAGCAGTGTATTAAATGTAGCTGCCTGGTGGGCAGCCACAGCATGAAAAAACGTGGCATTACCTGCTTCTTCTGGCCTCACTGGAGATTTCTCGCAAGCAAATTCTTTGGAGAGGGAAAGGGTTCATGTTAGAGGAAATTTATTCGGTTTTTTTTGTTGTGTTTTGGGAGAGGAGCAGGAGCATCATTCTGTGTGTTGCGGGACAGATTGCAGCCTGTACATCTGCAGGACTGGAGAGCTGGGCTTTAGGGCAGAAAGAGGTGGAGCTGAATTGAAACCAGCTGAAAGTCAAGGCGCGGGATTTGGTGAAGATGTGTGTAGGGCCTGTTTCCAAAGGCCCTGCTCTCCTGCCTCACGTTTGGAAGGGATGAAATGAAGTGACCGGGAGTCGCTATGGCCGGGAAGATCTCAGTTCAGACATCAGTCCCAGCAACTACCGAAGAGGGCTGGAGTTCCAGGTTGAAGTATCTTCAGAAAGGGACAAAGTCTACAAAACTTCCCATTGCTAGGTCTGGGATTCTGAGAAAGCTCTAGCCCTCATTTTTTGGGGGGAAAAAAGTACACTCCGGCTGTGCGCCAAGGAAATTTTTATATATAGATAAGGCTTCAGCAGTTAGCAGGCAGTTTGCAAGCAGATAGATGCAGGAGGAGCAGACCCAGATTGATGCTGAAATGATGAAATATGGAAGCAATTGAGAAGGAGCAGAGGGAAGATGTAAATGATGAAAGAGATGCTTTGTCTGGGAACATGTCAGGGTGCCCAGTCACACAGTGACACCAAGTCACAAGCCAAGAGGAAGCCTAGAACTTACTTGAGCAGCGGGGACAAAGGAGAAGGAGGTGTGTTAACAGGTCTTAAAGTGTCTACAAATAAGCATCACTGAAGCTGGGCTGGTGGTGAAGATGATGGGTGACTTTGGGTTTGATGCTTAGGAAGCAGTAAGGTGATAACCTGTGAGAGAACAGAACACAGGGCTCGGAATGGAGCCTGGCAGGAGCTCACAGAGGAAGGATTCTCTGCTTAGAAGAAAACAAAATGTTAAGACATGAAAAATGAGTATTATTTTCCAGATAAAGTACAGAAAAGAGGCCTTTCAGTCCCTCAAGGAGCTCCAGGAGAGATGAGGAGGGACTCTTGATCAGGGAGGGGAACAATAGAATGAGGGCAAAGGGTTTTAAACTGAAAGAGGGGAGAATGAGATGAGATCTCGGGAAGAAATTCTTTGCTGTGAGGGTGGTGAGAGCCTGGCAGAGGTTGCCCAGAGAAGCTGTAGCTGCCCCATCCCTGGAGGGGTTCAAGGCCAGGCTGGATGGGGCTTGGAGCAACCTGGTGTGGTGGGAGGTGTCCCTGCCCAGGGCAGGGGGTTGGAACTCTATGATCTTTAAGGTCCCTTCCAACCCAAACCATTCTGTGATTCTATGAAAGTAGTAGGAATAGACTCAGGCTACAATAACAGCAATGGGAAAGTTGAAGGAATTAGAGGAATGTATTACAAGGTGTGTTACAATAACATGCATGTTAGAGGCTTACTTCTAATATTGTGCAGCTTGTCAGGTTCATTAATGTCTCATCTTATACCGTATTCACACTTATGGAATAAACCTGATAAGAAAGAGGTGCTACCCTGAAAAGCCATGAAGAAATGCTAGCATTATTTTCGCTGCAACTTAACTTTTTAAAAGCTCAGCTGAAGAAGTTAAAAATAGCTTTATCACTAACATTTCCCATTTACAGCTGAATAAGGAATTCTAAGTGCAGCTTTTCAACAAAGTGAAACTGTTTTAATAGTCAGGGAGACTCAAGAAACATCAGCACCAATGTGCTGTGATTAGTGTGTCACTGCTATCGTGTGGCACGTGGGAGTATTCTCACCAATTCCCCACGCTCTGTGGCTGAGTTCTCTTCTGACCCAACTGCAATTAATTGAGGTGCAACAATTGTGAAGCAGGAACAAACTAATTCCATCTTTATGCCACTGTTCCATGGCAAAGTATTTTCTAAGTGTAGGGAACCTTCATTGATTCTTTGCTCACTCCTTTTAACTCGCTGGTTCACGTATAGTGGCTCAATTCCAGTGTTCCGTAAATGTTTGCTACAGAAGTGTGTTATTTTTGGTATTTTTCAGATTTTTTTTTTCCAAGGCAAAGCTTCATAATCCAGTCCTATGAGTTACAGCTCTTAGAGTGTAGCAGGTGGAGCTCTGCACAGCGCTATTAAAGGCATCTGAAGAGGAGAAAAAAAACGCATGCAGAGAGTTGAGGACAGAAATGACAAAGCTTTTAACAGGCAGGATAGGAAAATGCAATAAATGTCCTAAATTTTGAAACAAAAATGAATTCATCCCTATCTAAACGCTCTTTCAGCTGTGAGATCCCCTGCAGCTCTCTGCTTTGTGCAGGGGTGACGGTGACATAAACGCTGAGGTTTTTCTTGCCGTCCTCGTCCCTGGGGCTGTTAAACGCCCGAGAGAAAACTCAGATGAGCACAAAGGATTTGTAGGTGTTGCCATTACAGTAAATAATTGCTATTTATAGTAATCATAGCTTAGCGAGAGTAATTCCGCCAGATGTGTGCCAGTCTGCGTCCCCATTTATTCAAACAACAAGATTTCAGCTGTTTGTATTTCATTTGGAAATCCCTTTTAAGGTCGAGAAGTGTATTTCAGCCAAATCAGTGATTAACACTGACACCCCAGTGTCCCTGGAAGGAGGTTCTCCTTTTTATTAACGCTTTCTCATTCGGCAAGGAGAGGGGCTATAGCACCTTCCCTTCGTTCAGCTTTACTTGATGAAGCAAAATAACTTGCAGACCTTGTGAGAATGGGGCCCAGAGGATTGGTTGTGGTCCACTTTCTCATTTGTGATTTTCTCTTTTTCATTTTGTTGGAGATTGAATTTGAGAGAGAGAGAGCTTTGTTCCGGGCAGTAGTTTATGGCAGTGGGCTGAAGAGATGAGATTTCATTGAATCATAGAACTAATACACAAAGAGAAAATATGTGAAAATTGAAATGACAAGGTAGAGTAGCTTGGTTGTTGAGGTAGATAAAATAACTAGGTTCTCAGGGAAATGAGGTGGGGATTTTTTTTCTGGACTAGATTTAGTTTGAACAAGAACAGTTGAGATGGAAGCCAAGACACTATAAAAACTGGATAAAAGCAAAATAAAATATATTCGTCCTGCTTTTTCTTGTAACTTTGTGTTGAAGGATCTGTAATGGTAGGATCCCACAGCCCAAGGGATCTATTTTTTTTGTCAATGTAACACAGCTAAAGGAATAATAAATAGATTTTATTAGAGTGGCATTCTTTTTACTTTATTTACTATGCGGCGTTGCTGTCAGAGCACCTGGAGATATTGGAATGAACAGGAAGATCAGTAGCACTCAAAGAAATCTGTGTGTGCTGCCAGTTGGTTTGTGTCAATGGTTGGTTTTGTGATTTGTTTGGTTTATTTTTTTTAAATCTAGAATAATAGTATATTTATTTTTCTTCCTTTTTCCTTTAGAGCCACTGGGGCAAGTTGTGACTGATCTAAGACGTGTAAAGTGAACAGAAGAATAAAGTCAGCTCGATGCTGATTTGAGCTAAAAAAAAAGCCAGGGGTGCTACTGTGGCTCTCCAATGTCCGAATAACTGTCCCCTCCTCTCTCCTGGGGCCACCAGAGAGAGAATTCTTTTGCCTTTGATTAATAAGGAGTTAATTTCAGTAAAGTTTCCTATAACTCTTTTGCAAAGGCTCGGGCAGAAGGCACTGGGCAGTGGCCTTGATGCTTCGTAGGAAGCAGAAGGCACCTGAACTGAACCCCCTCACAGGATGGTGTTTCCCACTGGTTTATGTTCTTGTCTTTCCCACCTGAAAAAAGTGTCCCTAACAGTCATTTCTCATTGACCGTAAACTTACGAAGACTATAATGAATTTGTCAGGTTTTGCCAATTTGCTAAGGTTTTCTGCAGAAATGTGCTTTTTCACATGTATTGGTTTGCTTTTAAGTTTCCGCGTTGCCACCATTAGATTCCCACGCAGTACCCACAACTACCCCTGGGTATTTTATTTTTTTCCACTCTACCAAAATGATCAGTCTGGCACAAAATAACCACATTCTCATCCCAGCACTTCCAGCTACCAATTACTTCACCAGTGAGGAATGTTTAACAGAAGGTGACTCTCGCACAGTTGAACAGGGACATCAGGCACTTACATTTTACTCCTCCGTTTTGCATCCTTAATTTAGAAGTATTTGTGGAGCTACACAAAAATATATGATTTGGGGAAAGTTTAAAAGCCAGTCATTTAATCTACTGATTTCTAACTTACCCTATGTCTGAGGTTCAGAGCAGATCCCAAACTGCTCTGAACCATTATTATGTTTTTCATAATGCTCGTTGGCCTCGTCAGGCTGGGTGCTGTTTGCCACTGTAATAAAAAGGTAGCCTTTGCTCTGGGATCTTTAGAGCTTGCTGAAGTATTATCAGGGAAGTTAATATTTCTACTGCAGCCCCGACTTTCTACTGAAACCCCTTCCCTTCTTTATTTGCCAAAATAAATCAAATGAGCTTCATGTGCCGCACGTGGAGCTTTCTGGCAAAACTGGGTTAGATTTTGAAAAACAAGAGTCCACTGGTTTGCCAGGGTGAACATTTGCAAAGGAGGGGGAACTTTTTGAAAGTCTTTTAATTTGTTGTAGTAGTTGTTTACAATGTGCCACACTCGTTTTCTTGATGTAAAATTAATTAGCTCGTCCTTCTTTGAAAGCACCAGTGCCTTTATTTTGAGGAAACACCCTAATAACCGGGTGTTTGGAGCTGTTCAGTAAGTGGATTAGGGGAGGCTAATGTATACATTTGACAAGCCATACAGTATAATCAAGACCTACAATGTCCAATGTAGCCATCACAGTCTCTATAATAAATTGACCAAACATTGCAAAATAATGTCAAAGTCAGATTTTTTTTATTTCCTGATGACATTTTACTGTCCCCCCACGGCTCCTGAGGTGGGTTTTTGTTTGATATTTACACCTGGCCCAAAGGAACTTGGCTGGAAGTGACTCCTTTGAGTCCTCTGGGGACAGCTGGTTATTTGTTAAACAACTGACTGGGACTGCCAAGTTTCTTCCTTAAAAACCATGAAGTTAATTAGTCACCAGGATGAGAGCGAGAAGGTGATGAGGCACATTTAATATGAGCGAGAAGAATGATTGCCATAGGAGACAGACAAGTTGGCCAGGGTAATATTTTCATTAAGTTCACTTTCTCATCTATGTGTGGCACAAACATCATAGATACAAAGAGCTCGGGTGATTTCCCAAAGTCTTCCTGCCTTTGCAAGAGCTCGGCTGAGGTTCAGGTTCCACCGTGGAGGTGAGAAGGAGCTGCTGTGGTACTTTCAGAGACAGGGAGATGATCGGTGGGAGGTACTGGTGAAGGAGCATGAGGTTCACCCCAGATAGCAGCTGATAAATTAGACCAGAACAGCATTTTTAGGCCTCCACAACCACCACAACTTCATATCAACTGTTTTTCTTTTAATGAAGTACTTTCTATTAACCCTTTTGAAAATAGAATTTTACTCCTTGGTTCAATATTTTAACTTGATTTTATATATTTCAACTTAATTTTATATATACACACGCACACATGTATACGTATATATGGAAATGTATTTTACAGGTGTGTATATGTATGTATCTTACATGTTTCAGGATTTACATGTTTCAGGATTGAAAATGCAGTGGTCGTTGGCCAGTAATGAGGAAACTGTAGCCCTTGCCCGCAAAACACTTGGTGAATGTTTTCAACTGACTTCAGAAATTAAGTTGTTTTCTACAGTTAGTTTGTCTTTATTCTTATCAAAACTGTGGGGCTTTCCAATGCCAGGACACTTGGTGGGTGGATACTTCTCAGAAGAATAGAGGACTTTATCAGTGTTTGCTTAGGATCTATTACATTCTCAGCCATAAAAGTAGCTATGCTGTCTATAGCACTCATAAATCTTCACCTAGTCAAGGCTACTGTCTCTTTCTTTGTGCACGTTTGCGTTTAAAAAAATGAGCATAAACCAATGGCACGAAGTAATTATCATCCTAACTTCTCCATTGCTGGTTTCAAAAAGTGATACCATAATTCGGTTTGAAAAATTGTGAAGAATTATCCAAATTACTTACCAGCCCTGCCGAAAAAAAATCTGTCTCTTTGCCCCTCTAATGACAGTGCATTTCGTGGGCACGTTCTCACCAGAGGGCACTGTTACACATACTCTCACAGATCATCTACTTTTGGTGAAAATGACGTTTGATCTCAGAGGAAATGGTGTGTTAGATTTTGATGCACGCTTTTCTCAGGGAAGCTGTTGCTAATAAGGTCATTTGAACTGTTTCGGTGTCTTTATGCAGGTAAAGTACTTTTTTCCTATTCCTGTTTTCCTATTTCCATCGCTGCCAAAGCTGACCTTGCTATAGAGGGCCCATCTTTGTGTGTGTGTGACTTCGCTACATTATATCAAACTCCATGTGATTCACAAAAAAAAGTGAGTCTAAAAAGTCTGGGGCGTTTATGTTTCCACTGAAACAGTAGCAGAAGGGCAAAGACATTTATCTTGTTGCTATTTATTTTTGTTCAAGACAATGGACAGGTAATACCAAGTAAAACCAGTAATTCAGCTTTAGATAATTATTATGTCTGCTGTTTATTAATTAAAAGCATGTACTTAGGCAACATGATTACATGAGATCTGTGTATCTAGACAGTTACACAGATTTGTGTTGCTATTACGTGAATAAAGATAGTTGAGAAAACTAAATAATGGTTAAATTTATGCTTCAGGCTATATCTTATTGTGGAAAAAGGTTTGTTTTGCCAGATGTCTTAAGACAAACCTTATTTCAGTGTCTTTTTCCGCTTGATTATTTGTTTCCTGAATTTTTATTTATATTTTTCATCGCAAAAGGGATTTCAAGTTCTCTTGAATCTGTTTGGCTTTTGCATGTATGTTTTTACTTGGCTTTACTTTAGTATTTTCCAAACTGCCCCAAACCACAAAAGTTGAATAATATGCACCGTGCAGCCACCTGCAGGAGTGCAGGAGATGAGGAACGGGGATTCTTCTTGCTCTTCCTTATATGCTCTCTGTCTCACCTGCTCAACTTTTCCACATGAGGTTCTTGCATCTAGTGCTGCTAAAAGAGGTGTTACTTTCATGCTGTTCCCAAGTAGGAAGGTATTTGAGGGTATTATTAGTTCAATTATTAGCTCTTGTTACAGATGGATTCATATTTACTGATCTGGCTCTCTAGTCTCTGTCTGTTATCTCACCCTGTATTAAAGGATCAGAACATCATCGGAGATGGTAAATGCCATGTGACCTTTTATAATATTTTTTTTCCCCCAAAAAGAGCTGCAGATGAAATTTGTGGAAGCAAAGTGTGATGCAAAAAAAAAAAAAAAAATTAAATCTGTAATAACAAGAATTTTTGCAGCCAGAGTGCACACTGCAAAAGCTTGCAGTCTTTTCAAGGAATCACTGGGCGTAGGGAAAAGGATGTGTTATTGACATAGGTGTGCCTCAAGGGACCTGCTGTGTGCTACCTGTGTCCTGGTCCCTGATTGTCCTCTCTTGAGAGAGCAATCAGATGCCATAGCTAGTCTAGAGCAAGCAAATACCATGGCTCCTCTCCTGCCAACAAAGCCACTGAGAGGGAAATGAGGGGGTTAGTGCCCTTCCAGACCTCATCTCAATAGAATATATAGGAAATATCAGCACAGAAAGGATGTGGACCTGCTGGAGTGGTGCCAGAGGAGGCCATGAAGATGCTGGGAGGGCTGGAGCCCCTCTGCTGTGAGGACAGGCTGAGAGAGTTGGGGGGTGTTCAGCCTGGAGAAGAGAAGGCTCCAGGGAGACCTTCGAGCCCCTTCCAGTCCCTAAAGGGGCTCCAGGAGAGATGGGGAGGGACTCTGGATCAGGGAGGGGAGCCATAGGATGAAGGCAAAGGGTTTTACACTGAAAGAGAGAAGATTTAGATGAGATCTCAGGAAGAACTTCTTTGCTGTGAGGGTGGTGAGAGCCTGGCCCATGTTGCCCAGAGAAGCTGTGGCTGCCCCATCCCTGGAGGGCTTCAAGGACAGGCTGGATGGGGCTTGGAGCAACCTGGTCTGGTGGGAGGTGTCCCTGCCCAGGGCAGGGGGTTGGAACTGGATGGTCTTTAAGTTCCTTTCCAACACAAATCACTCTATGATTCTATGATTTTATGAAATCCAGGCGTATGTTTGACTCAGGAGCTTTGAAGTGCTTTCTGGTTGTGGTTTTAGACATTGTCAGTGTATAGTTAATTTTCAAAAAATCCTTTGGCCTTTGGCAAATTTCCTTAAAAAGCTACTTAAAGGAACAGAGTTATCAGGGGTTAAAACGGAAGGATTTTTTCCTGGATTAATGATTGTTTAATAGATAGATAGAAAACAGAGGGTGGGGATAGGATTAGGTTTAAGGTTAGCTTTTGTAATGAAAGGAAATTGCTAACCAAGTCACACATAGACCTGTCCAGATAAACGGATATTCCTGGGACTTCTGTTGTTCATTATATTCATCAAGCCTTCTCGAAAGGGGTTGATGTGTGAGGTTGCAACGTTTGTCGTGGCTGTAGACCTGCTGCCACAGGACACATCTAGCCTGTGTCCGCATCTGAAGTACTGGATATGGGCCTGTTAACCCCTTGAAAAAGTTGTCAGATCTTGCAAAGGTACCCTTGACACGTTGTGTTAGTGTCCATCGAGGTGGCAACCCTCACAGTGATACTGGAAAGGGTTTTTTGCAACTGTTTCAGTAGCTTTTGGTAAGGAGCAGGGCACGAGTGAGCACTGACAGGTCCGTTCTTTTCCTCACAAACTGCACTGGAAATGCTAATAGAACAGATAAGTTAAAACAGTCGAACAGCATCAAATTCTTGGGACTTCTAAACATTTCACTTTCCCATTAAATCTTTTGTAATTTTTACTGATTTTTTTTCTGCAATCCCATTTGATTATACTTAGTGCAGCCTTGCTCTTCAATTGCTGTATCAGTGAGACTTGCTAAAATAAGTCACACGTGAATTGTAGGCCATTATCTGTCATTAACTCATCCATGATTTCATGGTGAACTAATTGCTATGTATTATGTGCTTTCTCAATCACTACTGGTTGTGTTGTCCCAGACTGTGGCTGGTAGTACAATCACACACAGTTCAGATACATGGAAACCAGACTAGGGGAAAAGTGGGTTTAGTAAATAATTGCAAATATTTAAAATCATTTCAGTTAATTTGATTAGAGGCATTTAAATTAAAATTCATCATGTACTTATTTGAGGCTTGCTAGCTGCATACAGCGCCTATGAAATTCATATCTCTTTAGAAAGAAAAAAACCTAGAAAAACAAACTTGGACTCTTATTTCATGGCATGTCTACTAAAAAAAAGCATTTTCAGGTTATTCAGTTGATGTCTGTACTTTTCAAGAATTGCCTGCTAGCATTTATTATTGCCTTAGTCATTTAAAGTTAATTGCCAACTGATGAGCTCATTACACTTCACCAGGGCATACTTAGGGCTGGGATCAGATTTTCAAAGGGGTTCATGCATCAAAAGATGCAAGTGGATGTCTGGTGAAATCCAGCCTAACTGTCCTATGGGGTGTCTGTGAACTCATCATCTCATCTGCCAGCAAAAAGGATCAGGGTGATCATAAACCATTATAAGTAGTTGTGGTTGGTTGCTGGTTCTCTTTCTCATTGAGAATGGTGGTACAGTGAATTCTGTGGCTACGTCTGCCTCTGTACGAGGGAATCGTCTGTGGTTTGGAGAAGAGAGGGCTCTGGGGAGACCTTAGAGCCCCTTCCAGTCCCTCAAGGGGCTCCAGGAGAGATGGGGAGAGACTCTTGATCAGGGAGGGGAGCCATAGGATGGAGGCGAATGGTTTTAAACTGAAAGAGGGGAGATTTAGATAAGAATCATGATTTTAAGCACACTGGTTCCCAACAGGATGAGGCCAGCCATTATCAAGAGCCACGGGTTCTCTTACAGTGTGTATTTGTGTTTTAAAGTGCCTGAATACTTTTGAAAAATCTCTGCAGTTCCTTTTGATGGGGGTACTTGATCTTCTGCTGATTTGTGGTTTGTGTGTGATTCTCATTTCAATGTGTTCACTGATGTTTTGTTGAGAAAATGCATTGTAAGCAGGTCTAAGATCTCTTTGCTCATCACCTTAAACATTTAGAACTGGTGGGGACAGAATGTTCTCTATGGAAAGGACATTGGTAGGCTGGTATATCTCACTGTTTCTTCTTTTTTCTGTTTTCTTTGTCTCATTTCATCTGATCACCTCATCTCATAATTTTATTTAATTTCCTGGAAACTAGCTACTGCTTTGCACAATGTTTTCTGTACCATGTCTTCTGATAATTAATGGGCTGTTTCAACTAAAATAAATGGCAACATATAAGCATATTAAGAAATACCTTTGTGGCATAAAACAATTGCAGAGTTTCCTTTTTATGGCATAAAAAACCCTGCAAAATTTCTTTCCTTGGTCTGACTAAAATTTGATTATCTTTTATCAGGCTTGCAATCAAGCCATTAACTGAAGATCATCCTCAAGCTTATGTGAGCTTCTGTTTCTAGATTTACTTCTATTTCTAGGCTCAAATTTGTCTTTTCTATATCTCCTTTTTACTAAGAGTTTTAGATAGCTTTCCTCATAGGCTTGTTTGAAGGAAGTATGCTGAATGATATACCTCTTTTATTAAGATTGAAAGGGATTGTGTCCTTTGTCCCTTGGTACTATCTAAGAGATAGTACGTGCTGCTGTTGTTTCAGATGTAGTGCTGCTTTGTAATAATTTGCACGTTTTCTGTGTGGATGTGGTTATTGAGTGTTACACTTTATGACCACGTTCAGTTAAATATTGGAAGTTTATTGTGTGATCATATCTGTTTAGCTTAATGCAGATATGGAAAATCAAGAACGGTGGCTTGATAAAACACCAATCTAGTAACTTTTCTGGTAGAAGTAACACCGTTTGCTTTTACATACCTGTGATGAGCAATGGGTGCTCTGATGAACTTAGAGTGAGTGGTAAAAGTCTATCTATCTGCATTCACAAAGGAAAATAAAAGCCTAATAAGATTGAAAAGGACAAGGAACGAGAGGACTGACGTGAAGAGGGAACAGAACGAAAAATTTCAGGGACTAAAAGTTCATGACTTTTTTTCCCCCCTAAAAAAAAAAAAGTTTAATCTTGTTGGCTGGTGGGGCAGGTGGACCTCGTTGTGCTGCAACTTCATTATAACTAGGGTATATTTCATAGAGAAGAGGTGAAGAAATGGAAGAAGGGGATGTAAATATGAACCTGGGCTCCATCTTGAGTCTATCTATTGTTAGTTAGATAAATTTTTAATTTGCTAAAATTTCAAAGGACTTTTTTTTTAACTTTGATTTAAAAATTCTCATATTTGGACTAACTAACATTTTCTTGATTTTTAGAACCAGCTTGCTCCCTCTTTTTTTTCTTTTTTCTTTTTTCTGTTTTTCATTTTTCACTTTTCACTGCTGTTATTTTGTGGAAGCTTTTTTAGAAAATTTGAATATATTAATCAAATTTCTAACTTAGCCTTGTAGTTGTCATTCTTGTCAGGTCTCTCTAATGGTGTTATTCCAATGACCAAATATTTAGTACAGTGAATGTTTACAGAATTCTGGAATTTTTTTCTCTTAGAAAATCCAGTCTTAAGTCTGTTATATTTATATAAATACATATTTTCCAACTTTTTAATTTAGCACATTTCCTTAAAAATAAATAATTTTATTGCTTTTAAATGTCTGTCATAAAATTATCTCTCAGCCAAACTGTATAACCTTTCTATCTCTGTATATACACAAAAGCACACTATATATGTATGATGAAAACAAAATTGTAATATGAATGTGTAGACATAATTTTTTCATATGTTTTGTTAATTTATTTACAGTATCCAGGTAAATTGACATTGATTTTCTTTCTGGAAACTAAAATTGTAACTGTTAATGTGAATATATTTGCTTATCCAAGACTTCAGTGCCAGCTTTTGCTATTAAGATTAGGTAAAGTACATGTTGGCCACATTTTAACTCTGAGTTCTTACAATAGTTTAACCATGTAAGTAAACAAGCCACAGTATATATAGGCAGTGTAATTTTTTTTTAAAGAGGTCATCTGTGTAAGTCAGCTATGAATCCCTTTTTTTTTCATTGCCCGTCAGGTCTTGTTGCTACTATATATGTTATGAAAGTTCTATTTAAATACATTAAAAATATTTTCAGGTTTTTTTATTGCTGGATAATTCAGACCCCATTACTGTCACTGTTTCCTGATTTATTTTTAATTTCTTTATTCAGAAAAGTCTTCTAAATTTTGTGAGGCATAAAGTTGATAAAAAGCTGCATATGTTTTTCCAGCTCTCTTTCAGTTGCCTGACGCTTTGTCAACAGTGTAAAATTATGTAGCAGAGAGTAAAATATGGATTAAACAAAATTCAATCATCCTGAAAGGGGCACTGTTTTCTTGGGGGTTTCTACCACTATTTTATTCTTCTTTTTTTCTTCTCTATCTGTCCATGTTTTGTTCTCCCCTGCTTTTAAGCAAAATGATGTGATTTATCACAATGCTTTACTTTGGAACCTAGCTCAATGAAATAACTCAACACATAGCTCTTTTTTATTGTTGTTATTTCAGCAAGCCATTTTTTTTGCACAGTAGTCTACTGTTTGGACACGTGAAAATTCAAATGAAAAGGGGAATTTTTTTCCTTGGAGTAGTTTTTTTAACCAGCTTTTCAATTTATCGCATGCTGTTTGAAGGCTGCTGCCAAGCTATATGTGTTTTCTATAGATCACATGCACTTGCTTGTGCAAACACAACCTGTTGTATATTTTGCTTACAATATTAATGCACGTATCACATGTCATCTGGGTCATGTAATTTATATGTTCTGAGCAATTGATACTTTATGACTGGGCTTCCCCATTTGTGCAGCTTATCCCAGTTTGAAAGAGAACAGGTTCCTAAAGCTCACAGTAGAGGAACAAACCACCACTGAAATCTCTCTGACAAAAATCTAGCCAAGAGAGGCAATATCTGTGGAAAAGTCTAGAGAAGATGGAGAGTGTAAGAGAAGAACAAGTAATGCAACAGATGTATATTTGCAGGAGAAATGCAGTTTCACTCCCACAAAACTATTAAAAAAATAAATAAATTCCGTAATTTTTTTTCAGACTGAAAAGGGAGGGATTCAAAGACCAATCCTGTTCAAATTGCCACAGAAAATTGAGCCACTGCACAAACAGGCATTTTATAAACAATTATTAAGAAGGTTTTAAAGAAGAAAAAGTAAAAACTGCTGACATTTAATACAACTTAATAAGAAATCCAACAGGGTCTCTTCCAGGTTCAGAAATTTTTTGATCCCAAGAAATAGTTCTATGAAAGAATTTCTCTAATTTCAATAGTAGTTTAGAGCCATGTTGGTATCATGTTTTACATATTTTAATTATTTTCAAGTCATTTTTGTATGTAAAGAATTATTTAAAGAGAATGAAAATCAAAGGGAGAAGAGATTGACTGAAAAGAATCACGTGGAAGAGGGAAAGAAGAGAGAGAAGAACTTTCAGAAGGATACACTGGAACATAACATGCTACATGGGTGAGGTGAAAGTAAAGGGACTCTGCAGACATTTTATGTGACATAAAGAGGCAGCCCTAAAAAAATAAACTGGATTATTTTCACAAATAGGAAAAAACCAAACAAAACAGCGATGGTCAAAAGGTGAAACTAGAAATAACCAAACTGTAAGTAATCGAGTTGCATTTTTTTGTGTTATTCAGAGTCAGTGTAGATTATCAGGGTGTCCCCTTAAGGGAATTATGTTTCTTATAGCTTCTTAGAAATTACTGTAAATGGCGAAGTAAAGACAGAAAACTCTACTTAAATACTCAATAGATAACTATAGCTCTTTAAATGAAAAAGGTGGTATTTTAAAGGAACGGATTTTAGATTGACATAGAAATGATTGTAAAAATAATCACAACATTCTATAGTTAGTACACCTTAAATCTGACTGCTTGTCAAGTGTTTTGATGAGAGGAAAGTCTCAGATTCACAAGTACATAGTTAGATTTTAAATAACTTTCTTACCACTAAGGATATGTCTACAGTCTAATGACAACAGCCACCAACCTTTGATGTTTCAGCCATCAGTGCTCTCAAAAGCTAAGGCACAGATTAATGCATTTTAACACAACCTCCGTGCAGTTTTGCAAATTTTGCATTGCATCTAACTCTCATCCAGCTGGGTCAGAGTAGGGGCAGCAGAAGTGCAGCCAGTACCTGGCTGGTGAGGTTGACCCAGTGTCCTGATGTCCACTTCACTGTTCTGCAACTTCTGACTCAACTCTTTCAGTATTGAGCTAAAAGAAAGTAGATTTGGGTTGAATTTACAAAGCCTTTTCTTTTTTTCCCTCCCATAAAACCAATCTTTCTTTCTGTGAGGTTTTGGTTTTGGAGGATTTTTTTGTGTTTGTTTTTGGTGGTGTTTTTTTTTTTTTTCTGTGTGGTTTGTGTGTAGCTTTAAAACATTGGGCATAAGTCTGAGAGCAATGATAACCAGGGATTTGAGACAGAGGAGAATTAGTAGCAGCTCCAGGTATCAGTGGGTACAAAGGTCTTCGTCATTAAGGACCACAACTAAATAAACATGCTGCGGTATGATTGCTTTATTGCTCTTTGCTCATTTTATGTCATTTTATTGCTTTACTAATGGCTATAGGATTAGGTGTGTAAGGGAGTTCTGAAAATGTAGAACTAAAAGAGGTATATAAAAAAGTGTGTGCTTCCCATAGAGATTCCAGCTTTCCCTCATCATGGATGGTGGAGAGACTAATTTACCTTGTATAGATAAGTGAGGGAAGGGAGAGAAGCACAGAGGGACTTAAAGAACATATAAATTTCTAGGCTTCACCCTCACTTTAGCACACCTGGTGATTTTTATGTGCCTTTATAGTGGCCCCAGTGGGAGAGGCATTGTCATTACAAGTAGTGCTTTTTCCCTCCACGGTGGTATGTTTCTGATCCAGGGTCTACGTGTGAAAATATGCAGATAAGAACTAATTTTGTATATATTTAACTATTAAATAAAACAGTCTAATTTCTGATATTGCCAGAATCAATCTGGTGTAGTGGTGTTGCAGTATCACTGCTGAGGACAGGAAGTACTGATGGGCTAATAATTTTACTGCTGGCTATTTTGCATGCATTGCAGTTTAGACGATCAATAAGGAACGTAGTGCCTCAGCAGACCTACAATTTAGACTCTAAGAATCTCTGTTCTTGACTAAAGTCCTGCTGTAGCTAAGTAAGGGGAGCTCGTTTCATCCCTGGTGTCTAGAAGTGATTTTCTGCATTGTCAGTTTCTTCCAAGGGTAAAAACAATGTACGACCCATAAGAATTCCAGTAAAATAAAAAGCAAAGCAAAGAATGCTGTCTTAGCTGAAGCCAGAGGACATTTTTTTTTAAAAGAAGAACCTAAAAATGACATGCTCTTATTTGGATCTTAATAGCACGGATTTGTATTTGTGATGCAGACAAAAAAAATGTCTTCCAGGACTTTATGAGTGGCCAGGGTGTATTTTATTTGTATTTAAGAATTGCTCATAAATGTACAGACTATGCATCTATAAGAATGATCAGAATTGACAGGTAGCATTGACACAGATACACATAAAACAACAACAACAAAAAGACAGTAACAACCCACCTAAAGTTTACAGTTTAAAAGTGCAACTCACCCAAGAAAAAGTCAGAGAGGCTGTAGGAGTTGCAAAGCAGTTCTCAAGGTTATTACAAAATGTCCCTTTGTTTCCTTCATACCTTTGTGCTTCTTGAAACCCTCTTCACATAGTCAAATTAAACTTATTTTTCTTTCAGGCTTTCCTACTACAAATCCTGTTTTACTATGTAGTTTACTCAGTACTTAAACATTAGAGTCATCCAAAGAGAGGGGAATCTTTTATTCATACACTTCTATGTCAACAGTTATGCAGTCTTAAAAACCATTTTGTCTTTTATTCCCTATATGTAATCCTTCCAGATAGTATTTCAAGACATTGTATAAATTCTATGCTTTTTTATGCCACAAGTGGAAGAAAATCTGGCCTCAGCATTGTCTGATGACTTAAGCATTTTCTTGAAGTTTCTTTAATCTTCAGAAATGCCTTTGTACCTTGAGTGAAAGTGCTGTATTCTCAACCTTTATAATCCAAATAAGAATTTTCTGTAAGAGCACAATTGGTTTGCATTGCAGGTAGCTTAGCATTTATTTCACTCTGCTTGGCTACAGGTATTGCTTAGGGGTGAGGATGGAAGCACAGCCTAAGAAATCATTCTCCCCTCATCTGTGTTTGGAGAGCTGAAGCTTCTGTACTCAGTTGTTTTCTTTTTTGAATGTAAGTAAAATTTTGCTGCATCCTTCATTAATGTCCTTGCTTGCTGGAGACAATATCATTAGTTGTTCTATTTTGACACGGACACTCTCAGGAAATGATGACCGTTTGGAGATGCAGCTGTGGGAAAGATCACACGCTCCTGAAAACCACATAAATACCTATGAAGTTGGAGGAATTGGTGGTAGGTTGGTGGAAAGTGAAAGGACACATGCACACCCCAAAGATTTATGTTGTTCAGCCAAGGCTGTGTGTGCTCCTTAGGCAATTGCTCTCTCATCATGTCTTATTACTTTCTCCAGTTTTCCACATTTCCCAATATCCTTCTGGGAAAGATGAAGAGGAAACCTATGAACCACAAGTTTCTTTTTTTTTTTTTTTAAATTGGTATACTTTAATCAGCTAATTAAGGACTTTGCAACTCCATCATATATTGACCTTGAAGACCCAGTCCTTGAAAGGTGATAATGTTTTTTTTTCCTATTGATTTCCTTAGACTTTGAATGATCAGGTATTCCTCAGTTCTGGGCCTTAAACATACAACACTTCAAAAAACATTTCTCCACTTTATGAACTGAATTTCTACTGTGAGCATTTCTCTCTGTCCCCCAGTGAACTCCATGAGTCTTGTTCCTTGCTACTCAGCACCAACTCATGTGCTCATGTGTTTTGAATTCAGTCCCACTTGTTCATGAGGGTGATTTTTTTGCACATTTTCCCTGTTTAATTATATAACACCACTTTTGCTCAATTTGTGCAAACATCCTTTGGCCTTGTTATGATTTGATTTTCTGTCAAGGAGAGTTCTAAAGAAGAGAAAATGATGGGCAAAGGAAATGGTGCTGGTGTGTATCTTATTTGCAATTCTAATAGCAGCTTTGTGAATTTGAACACGTTGGTAAAGAGCACTTCACTCAAGTGCACATTACCACCCAACTTGTTAAACACGCCTAAGAAGAATACTACTCCAATCTGGGCAAATTAGATGGATAACATCATTTGCAGCACTTGTTAATTATGTATCAGCTGCAGTCACAGCATAATTCTGTTAATTGCTTATCGCACTAAGGTTACTTTCTGCCATTTATATTTGTTTAATTCATAATTAGAATAACACACTTGATATTGTTCACTATCCACTTTTAAAAAATATATATTAATGATGCAGATGTTCAGCAATATAAGACTAGAAGAGATCTCCTGAGTCATCAGCTTTGCTGATGTCACCAGCCCATGTAATACCTTTCATAAATTTCTCTCCATGTCTTAAAACCAGTTAGATTCCTTGCCTCTGCTGCCTAAGTGGAGGTTTGTTACAGTGCTATACCCTGCCATAGTTAGAAGCTTTTCACTTGCCAGCCTCAAATTTATGCCTTTGTTCTACGGCAGCATTGTTTTATTGTCTAAATTATTCTTCCCTCTTATGATGTTACTGTGCATGATTTATATATTGAATACTCCCTCCCTTTTGACTTCCCTGAAGTGGGCAAAGAAAGTCCTTTTAGTCTCCTCCTGTAAGATCTACATTCTCGTGCCCTAAATGTGGCTGTCAAGCCATTAGTGCACCTTAATTGCACCTGTAATGGCAGCTTTTAACTCCCCCCTACCTCCTGCAGATGGAAGCAGAGATGCCACTCACTCTCAGATGGGAGACAGGTAGCAGGAGGTGAAGGTGAGTTCTCCTGGGTCTACCGAATGTATCCAGAAGTACTGGTGGAAGCAATGGGCTGAACTTTTTATTCTGGCTAAGGGAACAGATACGGCAGTATTTTAACAAAAACTCTTTGAGACAGAGTCAATCTTTCCTAACCAAGTCCATGTTAGTAACTTAATTTATGCACACATCTGAAAAATAGGGAATGCCATAGTAATTTAGCCAGAGGAGGCTAGAGAGGCATTGTGATTCTTGGAGAATAAAAAAATTCAATTCAGAATTGAGAAACTGGGCAACAATTGTGACACAAATTAGGGAACTTGCTGGAGAGAACTCTGCTGAGAAGAACGAAGGGGTCTTGGTAGGCAGTGAGCAGAGCATGAGCCACCGGTGTGTCCTCAGAGCTGTATGTAAGGAGAAAAATCCTCCATCTGAAGACCAAGGGGGACCAGGTTCCACGGAGGTGCCCAGAGAGGTTGGGCAGTCTCCATCCTTCAAAGTATTTCAAGATATGAGTGAATAAAACCCTTAGCAACCTGTTCTGACCTGCATTCAGAAGAAAGTTGAACTCAATGATCTCCTGAGCTCCATGAAATTAAGGATTAAGAATGTACTCAGGATTCTTCATGTCCGTAGTGGGATTTCACACCATTATTTCATACCAGTGGTTCCTCCTTTGGGACTCATAAAATTGATTAATGGCTGTAATACAAATGCTCAGCCTTTTAGTTCACTTCTTTATCTCTTCTTTCTTGACTGAATTTCATATTCAGATCCCCTTCAGCAAATAACATTAAGACAATATTTTTTTTTAATTGTATTTTTCTCTTCAAAACAATAGCACAGCAATCTGGTACAATTACTACTTTAGTAATTTCATTTCTCTTCAGTCTCAGAAATTAGCAAAGAACCCAGTGTCCTGTCACCTCCGAGTCTTCTCTTTGCTTTTGTCTCCTGACAAGAACGTTATGCAGATCAAATGAGACAAATCACATCAGTTGTCAATTAGAAAATATTTATTGTGTTTTCTATCCTTAACGTTTATTATATGCCAAAGAAAAACAAGGGAAGTGGGGGGGAAAGAAGTGTCAGAGTTTTAGTTGCACTTATTCAAATGCCCAGGCTGAATTTTAGCAAGAAGATACATCTTTATTAGATCAAGCAGGACATCAGCTTCAAACAACCAGTGTTGATATTCTCTTTGGTGCAGTGATTGTTGCTGCTGGGTTTAAGAGTCAGACTACTACAATGGTGTCTCCAATTCTAGACCTTACATCGCTTGAAAAAGAAAATCCTGATATCCCTTTTTTTTCCATTCACCTGCAGATTCTGATAGTTTTCAGATGACTTATTTGCTGTATCTGTAACAAAACCTTCACAGAAATGGTAAGGATACACCCAGTAGAGACCTTTTCATCACCTAAGTGAAGTAATCTTTGTTTCCTTGCACCACTGCTACTGACTCAGCCTCCCTGATTCCTAAACAAATTTATTCTGCAGTTCTTTAGGATTAGAACATTCTGTCCTACTGTGATTTCCCTTCTTTTTCAGAAGGTGAAAGACTAAGTTTTCATAGGAAGTTAATTTTGCCATTCCCACAACTCAGCTAGGGGCATTCAAATACTAATGCGTTTTAAATGCTGATGTATTTACAGAACTTACTGAGCAAAAGTGGACTGTTGTCTTAGATATTTTCTCATGAGTCTAATTGAAGCACTCTTATCTGGAAGATGAATCATTTTTAGGTATTGTCATGGTATTTAATCAGCAGAGAGTACAGTTTACAGCTTCTTTCCCTCTGTAATCAGTTAAAAGATGTATGTCTTCACTGAATTTTTTTGAAAAATCACCAAAACCTTGGAATGCAACAGCTTTTGTGTATTTCCTGTGATAACTTTAGGAGATTAGTTGTGATTCCTCATTTTTTTTTACCTACACCTGAACAGTGTCTCAGCAAGTGGGGAAGTGACCTGTGTCCTCCACATGCCTTGTATTTCACAGAATCATAGAATTGCCGGAGTTGGAAGGGACCTTTCAGATCCTTAAGTCCAACCATCAACCCAACACTCATAAAAAATATCACTAAACCATGTCTCTAAGCACAATGTCTGCCTGGCTTTTAAATGCCTTAAGGAATATGTTAAGGATATTTTTTCTGGCATTCGTAACCTGCAGCAGGTGGGCCATGAGATATTTCTTCAGTTTTGAGAAGGTGCGCAAGTGGATAGCACAGGAGGTGGGTCTCTATCCAGGGTTTCCACCTTCAGCTCTCTGCTCAGATTTTGGGGAGTCATTAGTGTAGATTCACCTCACCTAACTTTGGGGGTCAGTTGCATTTCTGTGAGCAATGTGGCTAGACAACCAGTGGCAATAAATGGGTGTTTCAATTCAAGAGGTGATTCAACTCAACCTACTGTTAGAGATAGGTTTGATGAATCTGTTTAGAATCATAGAATGATTAGAATTGGAAGAGACCTTAAAGATCATCCTCTCCCACTCCCTGCCCTGGGCAGGGACACCTCCCACCAGACCAGGTTGCTCCAAGCCCCATCCAGCCTGTCCTTGAAGCCCTCCAGGGATGGGGCAGCCACAGCTTCTCTGGCCAACCTGGGCCAATGTCTCATCACCCTCACAGCAAAGAAGTTCTTCCCCAGATCTCATCTCAATCTCCCCTCTTTCATTTTAAAACTGTTCCCCTTTGTCTTATGGCTCCCATCCCTGATCAAGAGTCCCTCCCCATCTCTCTTGTAACCCCTTTTCAGCTCACTGTTTCTGCCTGATGTACAGAAAGGGTGTTAGGCATTTAGTTTACATGCAGGTGACTATATTGTATGCACGTGGACTCAAGGGCCATAAACACTATAAACACTATCTTTAGTTGTCCTTTGCCTCAGTTCTCTGTTCATAAAAAGGGGAATATCTCACAGATAGAGAAATAATGGTAGTGATTGCAAGGTTCTCAGACAATAATGGAGTCTACCTGCATGAATACATTAAAAACAAGGAAAGCAGCCACATATATGTTGCTGGTGTCCAGGAAACCCACCCAGACACAGCTTATCTATCATATTTAAGGTAGACCCGATCACCTAAATTACATTATTGCAGCTACACATAACTTCTCAGATTCTATCTTCATTTGTAGTGTTGGTTTTTTCTCTCATAAGGGCACCTCTGACCATTTCTCAAAGTTTCCTCTTTCGTGCTCTTAAGATAGAAACCAACCACAACTATTCAGGTCAGCTTCTTTCATAATTTCTACACCAGTGATTTTTTCCCAGCTCAGCTTGATCTGTGTCTTGGCTTTATTAATCAGAGAAGCAGCCCACATTGTTTTTCTACTATTTATCATCAGCTTTTAAAAAGGACTTTTACTGATATTGAGCTTATTAAAATCACTGTTAATAATTTTTTTCTGTTGGGAGCAGATATATCTGTATTTCTTGGAAGTCATGGTAGTTAATGTTTTATTCCTACCTGGGAACACACCTAGTATGTGTTAAAATTAAGAGATAATCACTGGCTGATTGCGGAGCGGTGCGTACAGCAAAGAACAGACATCAGCTTCTTCTCCAGAGGATTCTGTTTTACGTGCACTGGGGCCTGAATTCACTGCACTTACAACACAGGTACCTCTGCCCTTAAAGATATCAAGTGTTCATGGCCTCCCTGATTCTTAGAACAGCCCTGTTGTTTGTGTTCTCAAGAAGATACTGTTATTTCATGTTTGCAGAAACCAAGAATGAATTTGTTCACTTAAGGCAAATAATGTAATGATTTTAATGGGAAATTTCCTGGTTTATGGCCTAAGCAATGGCTTCCTTAGCCCAATTTAGGATTTTTAGAAGCTTTGGGTTGTTGGTTTTGATATACTTTATGAGCTATATTTTCAGTGGTGCTCAATCCCTTTGTATATTATTGTTCTCAGAGGGAAAATCATCCCTTTGAAATTCAGGGTATTTTACATGTGTACCTCCCCACGAGATACGTTGTTCTAAAAGTCTTCTTATGTATTTGATGCATAAAATTGAGTTTATACTTTAAAGAGCTGATCCAAAATATCATTGAAACAGACTATATGCCTTTATTCTTTTGTATTGTTCTTTTAATTGTCTAGTGTTTTGAATTTTCTGTCCCTTTTTTCATGATTTCAGTTTAACTCACAGGCTTTAACACTCTCTGAACTTCTCATTACATGATTTTTGCAACAAGGGAACTGAAAGAAGTTGTCCAGAGAAGCAGAACCACGCTGGTGTCTTGGAAGAGTTAAGTTGAGTGTGTTGACACAACGTTCTTTCTGCAGGAATGTGATGAGTCAGTTTAGACTCTAGTTAAAAAAAATTAATTTTTAGACAGCGTAACTGAAAATAATGGGACTTGTCTGACTATTCAGTTATTTAATTAGCTTTTTACGTAGGTCCAAGAGTTACATAGTCACTAGCATGGGCAGAACGGTCCTAAGCTTTGAAACATTATGTAGAATATGTAACTCATTCACCAGGGCATAGAATATAGAAATTAGAAGACTTGCTGTGATCAATTAATCATACAGAAAATAAAGATTCTAGGCAGGCTGAAAAAAAAGGCCAGGGAAACCTCATCTTGGTACTGGTTAACCTTTTTTTGAACTCTTTTATTGTATATGACAAAGGCAAGGGTGTTTATCTGTGGAGAAAAAAAAACCCTCATTATACGGTATTTCTCAAGATAAATGTTGATAAATTGTAAGTAAAATTTATCTAACTGGTTATATAAAACATTATTTATGGGCAAGTTTGCATGAAAACCTGACAAGGAGGCTTATTAAGAAATTACTAATCACCTGGGGATGACTGAACAAGAGTGTTTAGTCCTGCTTATCAATATCACGATGGCTTGGTTTCATCTTACACCTGAACTCTTTCCTCTTTTTTCATTCTGCTCTCCAGGAAAAGTCTCTGATTAATTTTCATGTGTATATCAGAAAATAATAAGTTACCTGATTTAAGCAAATAATTAACATGTGACTGCAGTCATTTAATTGTAACTCAGCAAATCTCACTGCAAAACTCTGTGCTGCAAAAATCAGCTAAGCCCTCTAAACTGGCAACACCACATGGCTGTTGTCAGCTTACAAGAATAAAATTAACTAAAGAATGTTATGTTTAAATAGAAATATTAAATACTAAAGTCTACCTAACAGTAATTCGCATACCTAACAGTAAACCTTATCTGTTGCTATGTAAAAAAGCAAAATTATCCTATTTTTTATCCTTCCTCCCCATGAAAATGCACAATTTTCTAATAGTGCCTGCTAACCCCAGATAGGGTTAGCAAATTTACTGTTAATCTGGACACAAAGCAAGCACAGAAATGGATTGAAGTTGCAAAAGACAGATTTACTACAAGCTCACGGAGAAAAGAATCTGCACATGGACAATACAATGTCAAGAATTAACTGGGGTCCAG